>JAOYSI010073362.1:42194-54247 GCA_025775065.1 Hiodon alosoides
GATGATGCCCCTCTGGACCACACTGGAGATGATGCCACACTGGAGATGATGCCACACTGGAGATGATGCCCCCTATGGACCACACTGGAGATGATACCACACTGGAGATGATGCCCCTCTGGACCACACTGGAGATGATACCACACTGGAGATGATACCACACTGGACCACACTGGAGATGATGCCCCTCTGGACCACACTGGAGATGATGCCACACTGGAGATGATGCCCCTCTGGACCACACTGGAGATGATACCACACTGGAGGCCACAGCATGGACTCACTGACGGAACACCTGGCCAGGGTGTATGGGTCATCAAGGCATAGGGATGGACAGAGGCTGGAGCACAGTTGCATGTCTATGCGTATGCTGAGGACCTCAGAGGAAAACAACCCTTTAAAACACCTTTAGTTAAAGACATCAGAATTGTTATTTCAATTGTTGCCTGCCAGTTTTCTGATGCTGTTACGTCTCTCGCCACCAGGTGTCAGGGTTGTACAACAGTAGAATGCATTTGGCCAGGCCAGGATACCTGCCATTGCTGGTATCACATTAGATCTGTCAACAGACCAGTTTTTATTTTTTTTATTTTTTTTGCAACAACAGCGAACCTCTGCGGTACTATACACACAACGAGGCGAAAAGTTTGCTCTGTGCCAGGGGTGGCGTCGCGGCGGCCTTCCTCGTGTTCATACGGTACACGTGATATGTTTACCTCAGGCGTCAGTCTTCCAATCACAGCCAATCACTTCGCTGCTGTGAGAGGTTACCATAGCGCCGGCATTCCTCCGCCCGCCCTCGTCAATAACTCGGTTTGATTTCCCATCTCGGTCAAGGGATCTCAGACGACCCATTTTATCTCCCAACCTACATAGAACCACAGGGGAGACGGGGGCAATTGGGTGATCTTTTTAAATGTATTTTGGGTTTCAAATGAGAGCTAAATTTGGTTTTTAGGCTTCTTATTCCTGCCGGAGCAGTTTCTCCGAGGAAATTAGGTCTAGCTGGAGTGAGAACGCTGACCCATTAAACCAATTCTAATGCAGAGCGGAGGCGTGGAACCATTTGGCATGGCTTCATTGATTATACCTAATCTGCATGTCAAGTTTCTCCATCCGCAGAACTGTGTGTTCATTGACACACAGGCCAGTGCTGCTGTGTATAAGATGCTGGAGGTGAGGTGGGTGCTCCCGTTAGTGTTGTGGTGTTGGTCCCGTGTGATCCCCCGAGAGGCCTGCTGTTTTCGGATAAAGTCTGTTCCTCCGCCATTTCCCTACAGTTCACTGTAACCAGCTGAGTTTGCCTACAGCTCTGTGGAGAAGTCGGCCTCTTGCCCACCGTCGTGGGTCCGTGTCCGGCTCTGTCTAACCCAGACGCAAACCAAAACCACTGGTTGACGCACCTCGGCCGTCGCCTTCTTGCCAGGCCTAAGGCTAACTGTGAATTTGGCCCGTGGGTCCTGCCGCCCTACCACAGCCGCTCATCCCTGCCCCGGGTGTCACACCGTTAGCCCAGGGGAGCCCTTCTCCCTCCCCTGTGTGCCTCGCTCCATGTGTTTCTGATTAGGTAGGGGGTTGGGGGGGGGGGGACAGGCGGGGTCCCGCAACATGTGGTTCTGTTTAGAGCAGGTGAAACAATGTAGGAAAACGGATCCGCTCTCCATGGCATTCCAGGGGTGCGGTGAAAGCAGCACTAAATCACAGAGGGCTAGTTCTCTGGAGGCGCACCGGCGACCCCACCCCTCCCGGGAGACTGAGGGTCCTCACCCACCGCTGAGAATCTGCCCAAGAGGGCAGGGTTATCACGGCTGCTTTTACCGCTGCCCCTGTTGTGGATATAGCCTGAGAACCCACCTCCCCTGATCCCTGAGGTGTCCGGGTGGTGCTAAAAATATAAGCTCGTATTAAAAAGTCTCTTTCTGCACCAACTCTTTATTTTTCCTGTTGAAGAGGCTGCTTGGTGATGAGGGATCTCAGAAAGACGGTCGAATGTCTGCCTAAGTCCGGGGGGAAAAAGTGCAGGCTGGTATGAGGAGTGTTTGGTTTTTGCCTGTCTGCAGAAGTATCGCAGATCAGTTTTGGCATGTATTTAAAGGGACGGATCACACTGAGATGGCTGTTCCCGCATCTGAAAAGCGAGCCTGACCTAACCATCGGCAGTGCAAACAAGACCACCCAGGTGACACCGGTTGGTCTCTGCCAGCCTTCAGTGCTGCGCCCGGTGAATGTACACTCGAAATGAGAGTCCTTAAAACGAACGGGCGCATCTTGTGTTGTGTGGATGCGAATCGTAACTGATGGTTTCAGTCAATTCATGTTCTGTCTCAATGAGTGCGAGTTTGAGTAATATTAATTCATATTAACCTGACTTTCTTTTTCTTTGCCACGCAATTAAAAGGTATTCACCACGCCCCAAGACGAGCGCTCAGGTGACTAACCTTTTCCGTGTGCTGGGACGGACTAACGAGAAACACAAACGCTATTTTGCAGCCTTTTTAGGGGAAACTTCGGGGGGGAGGCAGGGCTAATTGTTAAAAGGCCAACATTTGGTTGCCTTCGACTCTGTGGCAAGTATCACCCCCACCCACACACACACACACACACACACACACACACACACACACACACACACACACACACACACACTGTGAGCTCAAAAGATTTATTTTATGGAAAACCAGAAATCAGAGCTAACTTTCATTTCTGCAGCAATTCAGTTCAGGAATGTGCCTCTTTCCCAAAATATTTAAAAGCTAAATTACAGTATTTCTTGTTTATTTTCTTTAATGTCCTTAACAATCCATGCCTGCTTTAATTTTAAAACACAGAACACGGAGAGTGGCTGCTGTTTACAAAAGGCAACGTCCTGAGATGTATTTTCACAGCGTTGCAAATGGGCGAGCACTTTGTTGACTAATTGTAGTTAATATCAGGAAACAGAAGATTACAGCCCATTAAGAGTTTGTTCCAAGGCTAATTATAGCAACTCTCTCTCTCTCTTTCCCGGCTCAGTGACTTGTTGGAAAGGCCAAACTTTAACTGTACATTTCATCACACTGAGCAAGCACAGGAGGACAATTCACCTCTCAGTGCAGTGTTACACAGTGTATCTACACAGCGGACACTCTTGCACATGTAAAAACCTTACAAATCATACGATTTAACAGCTTTGTATGTGCAGCCGGATATTTACTGACGCGCTTCAAGTGTAGGGGTTCCTCTGTCCAGGAGCACAGCGGCAAGGCCCACTTCGAACCCGAAACCTCTTCCAGACCCCTGACGCAGATGCTTGTGTCGGTCCATCCAGACCGACAGCCCTACCGGGGTCGAGTTAACGACCTGGAACCCCTCCCGCGGCGGCCTCATTTCACTCACTATTGTAGAGCAATTTGCGCCTGCAGGCCACAGTCAGACAACGGTAAACTGTAATCACGACCGGGTTTATCTCTCGCCACTTCATCAGGTAATTAGGGCCGCCGATTCATTCTCCCACGCTTGCAAGTCCGGGACAAAGGCCTTCTTTCTGGACCTCCTCTGCTCAGTGAAGCTGATGAGATCTCTCCTCTGTTGGGAGCGCTGGTGCTTCCCAGCTTCAGTGGGAGTTGGGCCCCAGAAAGCTTTCATTTCTCAGCCCTTTTGACTCCCGGCACATGAGAGAGGCACGCGTCGGATGTGAGTTCGTTAATCCCTCTAATTAAGCCTACGTTTGACTTTGCCTATGCAATCAAGATTTTTTTTTGATTTTTTTGAATCTCCAGAGAGCAGTTTCAACCCCCACTCACCAAAAATGTCTTGATTATGGGCATAACACAAATCGTTGAGGAAAGCAGTCATTAATTTATGATTTAAATTGGTTCAGTGTGGGTTTCAAAGGACAGAACCAGACAATTTGAATTTTGAAATGGTATAATTTAAACTTTTAGCATACCAGATATGAATCAAGCCGCCCATCAAAAAGACTGAACCCACAGATAATGTTCACAGTCTTCCTCTCCTCTGATGAATGACTTACCCACATATCCTCCTGTCAAAATACAGTGATTCATGATTTTATTCGCTTAGATTTCTTCTTTGATACGTCAGCATCATTGGCCAATCTCAGCGGCCAATAACTGTCTCCTATCGTTACCTCTCTTGTACCGTGGTCCTGCCTGATTTATGCAGATCCGTCCGTTTTGAACACAGAGCTTAACTTAACTTAACCGCAGAAATGGGATCAGAAAGCAACGCGCGCAGCCATAAGCCCCAGCGTTTCTGTTTTATTCTTTTTTGGTAGCAATCTGGCCCTTCATCAGTCCAAAGCGCCAGCGCCACTCGCAGGCCGATGAGGAAAGGAAACGCGCTAAAGAGCGATTGTGCGACAGAAGCAGCCACTCTCCCCGAATGCAGCGATTCAGCCTGACTGTCTCTGCCGCGTCGATGACTCAGACTCGCCCCGCCGAGCTTCCAGAGAAGCGGCGCGGTGAGTTGGAATGGTGACTAGCCGTCTGCGCCCCTGGGCCCTGGGGCCGTCCCGAGTATCATCACGGAGAGAGGGGACGGGATGACAGGAACGTTTATTCCTGGGTCACCGCAGAGAACATTCTGAAACCAAACAGACAGGAAAACAAACATGATCACAAACACAGAGGTGGCGAGCTCTCTGTCTGTAATTATCCTATTTTAGGAGCCGTGCACGCTTGAGTTCTGTGAATGAAAACAATGCAGAGGAGCCAAGCTTACCAAACTCTCCTTGGCAGGGAGAGTAGACCTGCCACACGGCAAAGCGGTCCACACAGACGCCCTTTGTAGGGCGGGCAGACCTGCCACACGGCAGAGTGGTCCACACAGACGCCCTTTGTAGGGCAGGCAGACCTGCCACACGGCAAAGCGGTCCACGCAGACTATCTGCAATCTGAAAGGAACAAAACATAGTTTTTGGAGTTGGGGAAATCCCGCTTTGAATTTCCGGTTTTTATCCTGATCGTATTTGCAAAGGGTGTCACTCTAGCTTGTCTGACATTCATAGAGGCCAAGTCTTGACAAATGGATAACTCATATAAAGGTTGGGCCTGAGAGAGGAAATTTACACAGTAAATAGACAGGGATCTCGACCCATGTGGCGAACTGCAGTGCGTAGACAGGGATCTCGACCCATGTGGCGAACTGCAGTGCGTGGACAGGGATCTCGACCCACTTTACGAGTGGGCGGGCGCTGAACCCTAAGCAGATAGCTGTGAGTTGTTGCTGGCAGGCAGTAGCAAGAACCATTAAAGGTGCTGTTGGTTGAACTTCAGAACCGACAGATCAAAGGGCTGTTTTCGATGGCCTTGATCCCCACCCTCCTCCAGGGCCTCTGTTCCCCTCTTGGGTGCAAAGCAGAGGCTGCCTATGAAACTCAAGGCAGCTGTCCATCTGCACCCCGACACCCCAGAGAGGGGCCTTTGAGATTTGAGGGAGGGCAAGATACGCGTGTGTGTATGAGTGTATGACCAACCTGAAAGTCCTGTCATTACTGTCAAGCTATTGCTATGGTTGCCGTGCCTGAGGCTAGACACCTGGCCAAACCCGACACCTGTTCCAGCACAGCGCACCTTCAAACCAAATGTAAGAGATTTGGGATGCATGCCCCATCAACGTTGACCATGTTTTATAGTGTTTTCACACATGTAAATAACCTCGTTAAAGTGTCTTGTAATGGCCTAGAAGCACTTATGTAACCTTGTCCTGGATACATGAGATAGCACCTGCCTACAAAGGAGCTCAGCATGTCTGAACTAGCCTTTGGTTTTGAGTGAAACTGGAACGTCTGATAACTATCATCATGCCCCTGCCTAGGACCGCGCCTTGCTATGCGGAGACACGCACTGTGTTTGTCCCGTCCTGGGGGAAGATGTCTGTATCTTACACATGCATGTCTGTCCCCTCCAGAAATCCGTCTGGAATCGTCAGCAGACGCTGTCAGTGTCTCACACTTAATGAACAACAAAGCCCTATTCTAATGGAAATCAAATGTGTAAAACATAAAGGTTGGACGTGTGAGATGTGACCCTTCTGAAATGTAATATGATTCAGTCTTTCTGCTTAATACTATTTAATAGTACTTAATTATTATACTTGTATAATAATACAATAATACTTGATGTAATGAATTCTCTCCCCTCCGATGTTGCTGGATGCACCATGCCGTCTCCTGACCCTGTGCGACCTCTGCAGGGTCTGCCGTCACGCCACCGCCCTCTGCATCATTCGACTAACAGCAGCCCCTTGTCTGCGGGCCGCAGCAGAGCAGGTCCCAGGGTCTTGCTAATTTCGTCAGGGCGGTGTGAGAGAGAGAGGTCCGATCCTTCTGACGCACTGACCGAACCCTTTTCAGCAGGTTCTGCGCGGCGATGCGGGTCTTTTTACAGTGCCGTGTTGGAAGGCGCCTCATTTGGTACCGGCTCGACAGAAGGCCGTTTCAGATTTTCCCTTTTTTTTTTTTTTTGTTTGTTTTTTTTACGCAACCTTCCGGAAAGCTCCCTCGTGAGAGTGCGGAGCCCTTGTACGGTGATGAATTCACACTTGTATGCAAAGTGGATTACCGCCACCCCTATGAACCCCCACCGGATACTGTGAAAGAATTTCACGGTTCGGTGACTAACGCTTAAAACTACAACAACAGCCGCATTCCGCTGTGTCCTGTTTGGACCAATCACGGCCTCACTGTGTTTTGTGCCAGCCACTAAAAAAACAAACATTTCACACCTTGTGTGACACACACGGCGACTTCTGCAGGACCCACCTAAAAAAGTGGCCTCTTTATGCGCCAGGTTTAGAATGATTTAACCGAAAGGCAGTAGAAGTAAGTCAGACAGGGAACGTGAAGCACTTCCTCCGTGTTCTCCAGGTACGAGCGGCTTGAGGGGACGTTGGCCCTCTGATGAGCCCAGGCCCCGACGGGACCTGAAAGAGCCAGGTTCAAAGTCCTGCTGTCTGGGAGGCTGGAATGCTCTCAGCTCTCCTGTGTTGGAGGTCCGGGGGGGGGGGGGGGTTGGTTGCCGGGAAAAGAGGAATTAAAACAAAAGGAGAAATGAAAGGGGGGAGAGAAAAGTGAGTCGAGGTGGGGGAGGGTAATGTGTGCATTCCTGGTTAATGAAGTCAAGCAGCAGCAATCTGCTCCAATAGCCCCGTCAGAGAGAAACATAAATCCCGGTACTCCGACGGCACCTTGAAGGGCAGAAAAACAGCCCAGAGTTCTGTTACCCCCGCTCTCTCTCTCTCTCTCTCTCTCTCTCTCTCTCTCTGTCAATCCCTCCCGGAATGAGCGGTGAGCGGGGAGCTGAAGAGGGAAGCGTGGAACCGGGCCTCGGATGGGACGGCTGCTTTCGCTCACTGTCAAAGCGCGCTCCGCCGTGGCTCGGGTTGAAAGAAAGCGGGGATTTTCCTTTGAACGAATCCCGAATGGGAAGGGAGGGAAGGATGAAGTGGGCCTCCTCTATGGCGGTGTTGGTTTTTTTTCCTGGTTTTTACCTTTCATGTTGCAGATCCTCGGGTTTCAGGGGCCGTTACATCGTCCTCCTTTGACGGAGTGGGGGTTTCATTCATGTTAGAGAGGGTCATGTTTTGGAATATTTTGATTGGATGGAACGCTGGAATTCTCGATGGGCCGTTTGTGGTCCATTGTTCTTAATACTTGCCACCACTGACAGCAGCAGCAATCTATCACGCCCCCCATAATATTTAACAATTTGGGTCTCCTTGTGTATAGACACGGCCATAGCAGTTTTAAACGACACGTCTTGGACACGGTACAGAAGAAGGATGTCTGCTCGTAGATCTCCAGGCGCAACCCCAGCCCCTCAAGGGTCGAGCCCGAGGGGCAGCGTCGTCCGCCGCGCGTCTGAGTTTTTGGGTGGGCCGTGTTTACTTTAGCCCGTTCTCAGGAAACTGCGGGGATGAAAAAAGACGAAGGAGTTTTGTTTTTTGGTTGGTCGAAGCCCGAGAGGAGCCCTTGCTGAGTGGCAGCACGTTTATTGTTGTAAGAAAGCAGAGAAGACTGATGCTGGTTGGTGCAATTCCCCTTTCGATCTGGAATGCATTACACTCGTGGCTCTCACTCCTGAAAAACTCTACTACATAACGTTCCGCTCAGCAACGAGGCCTGCACACAGTTTTGGGGAAGTGAACAACCAGTTGCTTTTATTGGCTTTAACAAAGAAATAACCCCACACATTAAAACGCCGTGTTCTTGCTGTTGCCGGGTATACTTTTGTTGCATGCTCTTGGAGCGAAACATTCCGAGCCAACTGCAGGCATTCTACCATCCCACAATGCAGCGGGTGAAACGGACATAAATAACAAAGACTGAGAAGAATGTTAGAATGGCCGACAGTTGACCGGGGGCCAATCAGGCAAGCACTCTGCCTCGAGGAAAGTCAAGAAACCCTTTCGGAATTCATCAAGGCCCCTGTCAAACCACGGCACTAATTTTGTAATTTACCGTGCCTCCGTTGGATGGTAATTGCGAGCGATTGACATTCCTCCTGTGCAATTAAGATGACATTCTATTAGCTTATGTATCCAGGATAATTGACCGCATACAATCTGATATTACTGACATTTGGTAGACTGCTGGATGGTTTATATTAGCGTATCTGCCTAGAAACTGAATGGCACTCTATTCACAAAAGGGCGCTCCTGCAAAAACACAATTCCCCTTTCATGGTCAGACTGATGGCTAGGGAGAGTTTTAGAAACGGGCCCTGGTAGCATCAGAATGTGCGGCCCTCCTCGTTTTTCCCTCCTGGCGGTCCTCGGACATGGAAGCTTGTTTTCCGCTGCGTTTCATTCATTCTCGGCGCGAGTCGATTGATCGCCCGGTGACCGATCGGCCGAAAAGCCGCCCCCGTCCAGCTCCCGGCTCTCCTGTTCGACGCCCGCGTGCAGGGAGGCCCTCTCGTGTGGTAAAGACCGGACCACAATGTCCACTTGCACAGGTGGTGTTGAAGCACTCCTGCTGACGGGGATCAGAAGCCTACCCTTCGCTGGCACCATCTGGCTGCCGTCACGCTGCTCGACTAGGCAGCCCCCTCCAGTGTCGGGGGAATGCAGCGCACGGGCCAGAGAACGTCCAGCGTGGCGAATCGCTGTTAATTGGAGAACAGTGTCAGTTTGAACACACAACACAGCACTGTATTAGCATTAGCATTGAAGCAGTACTGGAGACGCATCAGTTACAGCGATACAGTTAGCGACTGCGTTTGACTATCTTCCCTTCTCATTGTGTTAGCCGGCTCTGCGCTGGCTAACACAGCTGGCTAACCATTGGCTACCCTGGGAAATGTTCCCTTTTCTCCCCGGTGTGGGAGAGCTAATAAAGCGGATCTCCGTCTCCTTGGTAGCACAGGTGGCTGCGTGCGCGAAGCCCCCAGTAAAGGCCACCGGCGGCTCCGTGTTTGCCTTCCGCGCTGGCTCCGTTTCTCAGTTTATTTCTTCTGAGTGCTAAGGCGGCGACCTTTGGCCCCTCCGCGAGTGGTTTACTCTGTCGGCGTTCCGTAAGGAGGGTCAGCGACCTGCCAATCCGAATCTCAGCTGCGAGTTCCCATGACTCACTCGGTCACCTCGCGGGCCCGTCCCCTACCCGTCCCCCCGTCCCCCAGTGCACCTGCTGTGTGCCTGCTGTGCGCCGGAGGCGGGTCGCTTAACTATTACACAGGACCAAAAACACCTTGAGATTCGTGATCATTCAAGACACAGAAAGGGAAAAGACATTTCAGTGAAATTTAATTCATACTCGGTCATCTCATCCCATGACACAATTGCTATTCATTTCTGCCCTTGTTCCATCTGGGGATTTGCACAGAATGCAGATTGTTTACGCTGCACAAAAACAGAAAAACGCAAAAGAAAACAAACTAATAAACAGATGCACATGGGTAATCAGGATTCGCACGAGACCCGACGGACACACATGGGCTTATTGGCAGAGCGGGCTGCTTCGGTGGCAGGCGGAAATCGGTCAGGCCTCCCCTCGGACACGCGCGCAAGTCGCCAGATCAGGAGTGCTTTCCCATTGGCTACCCTCGGAGGCAAAGCGGACGCCGGAGAAGGACGCACGTTGCGGAACGCTTGCCAGAATTTCCCAACCCGGTGGACATCCACGAGAAACCTCGAAAGACCCGGAGAACGTACAGTGCCCTGGGTGTTCTTCCGCCAGCCTCTGTCATTACGGCTGTGTTGATCGGTTTGCTGCTATCGATTCTGTCTGGGCCCTGCCGCGGTTCTGTCTGGGCCGTACCGTATTTAATTAAGCCGCTCGTGTGAACATTGTAATACGCTGGCATATAGTTCTGTTTAAAAGTCTTAGGCAAATGTAAAATACATCGGTAATTCAAAGATGCTTTTTAGATGAAAGCGAAATGAAAAGTTTCTGAAAACAAAATAAATACTATAAAGGGCAGTAAACAGGAAAAAAACTTTTTGTATAATTTGAAATTTATTAGTAGCAAATTGACTGAACCCAGAGCTATGGCCACATTGTGCTAAAATGTGCTTTCCGTGTAATTTGGTGTGACCACCCTTTGCCATTAAAACTGCATCAGTTCTCTTTGGTACCCCGTACTGCAGTTTCAGAAGACATTGGGCAGGTAGATTGTTCCAAGCATCTTGGAGAACTTCCCACAGTTATTCTACGGACTTTGGCCGTCTCGTTTGTTCTGGCTGTCCAGGTAATCCCGGACAGCCTCGATGATGTTGAGATCGGGGCTCTATGGAGCCCGTACCATCTGTTGTAGAACCCTTTGTTCTTCCTTTGGAATCTAAAAAATCTCAAATTTGCTCTTTTCTACTGACACAATAATGCAGAAGATTAAAAATAAACATCAAAGACCACATTAATGTAAAAAAAAAAAAAAAAAAAGCTAGGGTGCATAAGACTTTTGGAAAGTCCTGTATTTGGTCAGTTCTTGATAAATGTCTTCTGGTTCACGAGCATTCCTGCGCCCGTCACCCCAGATCTGCTTGTAGCTGCCAAAAACAAACCCCTTGCCTCCACCACTGGAAAGTAGATTTATTTCAGAACAGCTCTGTCTGCTGAATCATTTGTATAGGAAATCTCAGTCTGTATAATACAACTTTCTATTGTTGCCTGTGAACTATGTTGGACATTTTTTTTCAAACCAGCACAAATTCCTCAAGTTTTTTCAAGTTTTAAAGCTCCGTCTTTGTGCCGAGGTGTGTTTATGTGACCCAGTTTAAAAAGGGGGCACGCAGAGACGGTCTTAAACTCATTACACACACCGGTGGGTCGAAATGAATGAGGCTCTTTAATGTGGACCAGAGACGGGGGCCTCTGTTATGTGTTGGCACAGGTGATCTCTGCTACGGGGCGGTAAGAAACAGCCCTCGCATCTGAGAGAGGTACCGTTACTGCGCTCTGTCGCCAATTCCTGCAAACCACAGTGTTCCTAATAATGTTAGCATTCATCCTAATGCAATTATAGCGCCAATCCTTGGTGCAGCCCGACACAGACTGATACCTCCATACCACCTCCCAATTAATATAACGTGTAACGGAAAAATATCGTAATAGGGTTGCTCGTGGGGAGCCTGTCAGTACTTTAAAAACGAGCACCGAATAGGGCGTTCTTTATGATCATTATGTAGATACAAACTGACTAGTAACTTTTGGTTTCAGAATTGAAGCAAAAGGTTCCTTTCTTTGATAGCCGGAGGTGAAAAAGTGGTGACTCACAACGAGATAAGGTTAATTGCGCTGCACGTAGCGGCTCTCTGAGACTCTTGTGTCTTGGAGTGCACTTTTCTGCGGTGTTTATCTGCTGGCGTCAGAAGAGAAACCTTGGCATGATGGAGAGGGCCACCTGAACAAACCCCGGTCCACCGCAGCTCCAGATTTATGAGCGTCTCCCTCAGGGCGGAGGCTTGAGAAAGGCCCGGCGTTCTCCAGACTTCCTCGTCAGCAGTTTGTCCAGACGACGGCAGCTGTCCGCTGCTGGTCGCGCAGCCGTTTCCTTGAGCCTCTGTGTGTGAACTCACTGTTTCCTCTTTGGCCCCCCCCCCCCCCCCGACCCCCG
>JAOYSI010073363.1:0-20033 GCA_025775065.1 Hiodon alosoides
GTTAGATATATCGAGCTCTCTTGGGTGCTTGTGCGTGCGCGTGAGAGTGAGAGAGAGAGAGAGAGAGAGAGAGAGAGAGAGAGAGCGAGAGAGGAACCAGCCATAGAAGAAGGAAAGTGGATTGGCTGAGAGAGGACTCGGCAGATCAGCCCGGACTGCCACCGCATCCTTCCCCTTCCGGATCTCAGCGGGGCCGGCGTTTGTGAGCCTTCCCCAGCAAGTAGTGGGTTGAGGGGCCGTTGCTTGTGGGGCGCATCCCCAAGCCTGGCCTGGGAGCGTACCGAGTGAGGCACGATGAGTGGAACGCAGGCGGTTGCCGAGCAAGATGCACGGGTCACTCCAGCCCACGGAAACTGCGAGGCCTCCTGGGAGGAGAGGGGCGCTTTCAACAACCACCTGACCCCCACCAAGAAACCCAAACTGGTGAGTACATATTGTTTCCTAGCCCTCTGCCCTACAGAGTCCATAGGGCTGCTCCTTTTTCTCTTCTCTGCTTGCTCATTTACCTTCTGCCGCAGAGGCTGTTGACTGAATAGCGAGTTCACAAGCGGATATTTATACAGAAAATGTGCATAAAGATTGGTCCTGCGAAGCTTTGTGTTACCACCCTTCAATCCTGCAATTGACCTCTGCCCAAAAAACAATTAACACTTAAGCGCACACACAGCACTGAACAACTTAGCATACTGCAGCATAAATATCACAACATTCAGAAAAATGAATATCTTAAACTGCTGCATAAATAATACTATAAACGGCCACAGGAATTACATAACACACTTCAATCACATCAGGGCCTTCCTTCCTTTAGAGAGGATACAAAATTTTATGACCATGATTTGACGTCAAACCAAATTCATAAAGAATAGATTGATCAATTTCAAAACATTATTCACTTTCACATTATTCTCAGTTTTATACCAATTCTTGCTGTAATTGTATATGTGACGTTTGTACATATTACAAAATACATACATACAATCACAAATATTCTGATCCACAATGTATGACCACGATGTATGCATTTTGCTCATGTAAAATGGTAGGCTAAGTGTCATGCTTTGCGATGGCGTTTTTGGGTGTCTGTTTCTGCGTGACCCCGTAAGGAGACCAGGAAAGATGCGCAAGGTCTCCTTTTGAATGAAAAGAAATACCCGTGTTACAGGACACTGATTCGCAGATGCTCTTAGTACTTAAAAAAAAAAAAAAAAAAGATTTAGCTTAGATCTCACAAACACATACACGAGACATGTGAAAGTGCGAATGGCTGAAAGCCAGCGGGAACCTTGACTGTCGCTAAAAAAAAAAAAACTTAATTCAATTTGCGCTCGGGTTCTGTTTCATGTTCCTCAGTGCAGTCTTTATTTTGGGTGCGCATAAACGTACTACAACACATTGCCTTTATACTAATATGGAAAGCGAGGTACATCTAAAACACAATTCGATTACAAAGCTATTTTATGGCAAGATCTGGTGTTTGTTGAATATAATAGATTATAACAGTAAGCTGTGTTTGTAGAAGAATAATAAGCAACGTTAAAAATAGTCTAAAAATAGCAGACCCCGCCCACCTAACGTAGCTCCATACCAGTGATCAATAAAATCGAGTTAATTCTATCATGATCCTACAAAGTAATGGGAGACGGACACAAGATGAACCAATCTCAATGGTGAGTGTTGCAAACAATAGTTATATATTAAATAGTATATTTAAAATTAACATTTTTTAATTTAATCTTCATTAATGTTATTCTATCATGCGTTGCTACATCAATAATGTGACGTTAGAATTACAACGGAATCTGTGTGATAAAAGACCGTGTCATGATATTAATTTCTACAATCAAGTGGTAAAACAATTACTATTACTTTACTGTTAAAATTGGTTGTGCTTCTCCCGTAATGAAAAAAGCAATGGGGCGGACTAACACCACCACAAGAAAGGTCGAAGGTCGACATTTTACTTGTAAGTCTTCCAGCGATTTAAGTTTATGGTGGCTAGTTGTTTGTAAAACCGCCTCTGAAGTCGAACTATTTCTTGAAATTTTCGTCCTTATAATTGGAGTGACATGGGACTAAAATCACAATCCTGGTCTTTCTGGTACCATGGAAGGTCCGTCATTTGCAAACAAACAAACAAAATCATATCGCGTTATATTCTGCTATCACCGCTTTCAAATCGTCAAAAAAAAAAAAAAAAAGATATCATTTCTTAACATACAGTACAGTATATTGACATTGGGGTATAGCTGGCCCCACATCACATATTGCAGCCTCGTCACGGAGTGTCCAGCCCAACATACATACACAACATTTACCCTGATTTACCCACCAACACACATTAGCTACTTAATTTCACATAGTTGCTATTAAGACCTAACAGGTGTGGGCGTTTCCGGAGCTGTGAGGCTAATCCGAAGAATGACTGTTGTATTGCCAGTTCATATATATAGATATAATGGTAAGTGTAGCTATCTAGTTTAGATTAATTAATTGGTTCATTGGAAGAATGAACTCAGCTGTGCCCGTTGATCCAATAAGGCTCAGAAATAAGTATTTCAGCTCACTGCAACAATAAGGAAAACAATTACAGTAACAAAAAGACTTGGATATTCAGAAGCAATGTTGATGTTTGGAGGTTTTGATGAACATTTTGATGTTTTTTTTTATTACAGAGCTAGATTTTTTAAATTTCTTTGCTGGACATGTTAGAGAAAATTAAAGATGGACCGAGATCAATAAATACAGTAGCATTCCCACATGAAATTGACATCTAATGTCTGGTTCCTCCACCACTGTGACATGCCACATGCCACACCTGTTTTTGAGCATGACTTTGTGTTCACCATCTTCCAGCCAAAGCCTGAAAATGCCATAACCATCGCAGTGTCGTCCCGTGTCCTCTTCAACATGGAGGCAGACCATAGAATATATGAGCAGCAGGGCGTGGAGCCCTACATCAAGCACCAAATCGAGCACGAGAACGAGCCTTTCAGCCCAGGTGCCGCTTTCCCCTTCGTCAAGGTGAGGCCCGCCCAGACGCGCCCTGCAGGATCGTTACTCCTGCACATTTATTCAGATGGAAGTTTTATTGAAGCAATTCAGTTTAAGTGCCTGTCTGAAAGGTGCAAGAGCTCAGCCCCTGTTGGAGTTTGACCCTTTAACTTTCCTTAAACACAACACCACCCACAGTCCCATGCAATATGGCTGACATCAACTGTCTGATTTGACTTGACATTAGGCATAAATCAGCCTGTCAAAATGGAAAATACTTTCTAAATAAGTAAAAAAAAAGAAATGGTAATGTGTTACTTCGCTTATCTGGAATTGGGTTATGTTGCGTGGTTGTGTGTATATGTATGGTGTGGGTGGAGAGATTGGTAAGCAGAGCCCTGGCCATGTTGTCTACATTCCACTCTCCCCCAGGCTCTTGAGGCGGTGAACGCGCAACTGCGACTGCTATACCCAGACAGCGAGGAGCTCTTTGACGTTGTGCTCATGACCAACAACCACGCTCACGTTGGACTCCGGCTCATCAACGCCATTAATCACCACCGTGAGTGACATTGCTGCCAACCTCGCCACTGACGTCTGACTCGGCGCTTGCATGGAGACAGCCGCGTACTCGCTTAAATATACAAACGAGGTGTGCAAGGATGGGAATTTGCTGTGTGTGCAGGGACGGTGGACTCTGGGCCATACACGCAGCTGAGCCATCTCTTCCCATGCACACAGAGTGACCTGTGCCCCCTGTCAAACCACAGGCCATGCATCTGCTGCTTCCTGTTCAGTCCCTGAACTGGCCCAGCTGGGCCCTGCTTTCATCTCCCCACTGTTGGACTGTGTGAAAGAGCCTGAAAGCCGGCTGTCAGGCTGGGCCCGGGCTGGTTACAGATATGTGAATTGAGCACTCACTTGGGGACCGGTGGGGATCAGGAGGGTCCTTTCATCAATGTGAGCTCCAATTTTCAATGGTATTTGTAGCTATAATGGGGGAAAAAATCTTATTTATTCACAAATAAACCCACACTGCGCTAGAGCAGGGGTGGAAAGGCACTGGAGTGGATCTTTGTTTTTTGTCTGAGATACACGCGACATACGAATGGCTCAGGCCGGAGGGGTCCGTCCCTTCCTGCACCACTCTCCCTAAAACTTATCTTCTGGTTAGGCTATTTATCAAGTTAAATTCCTGCCTAAGACCTAGTTAGACCGACAATTCTTTTTTAAATAACATTATATTTACCAAGCAATCTGGAGAGTAATGATTCCTTTTATTCCCTCAGAATTGTTCATTGAGCGGTTCTGTATGACTGGAGGGGAAAGTCCAATTGGGTATCTGAAAGCCTACCACACCAACCTGTACCTGTCTGCAGACCCAGAAAAGGTCAGGGAAGCTCTAGAGGAAGGTGAGCCCCTCCTAATTCTTGGTACTCAGAAGACTACAAAAATTAGGTTTTGCATGTATGGCTTTAGACTGTGTGTGGTATGTGACTCTTTAGGTGATGTATTCCTCTCTGTGTGCGTTTGTGGGTGAAGTCTCCCACTTTCCTTGCCTATGTATACAAACGGGTTTATGTGAATATGTGTTCTCCAGTGTCTACTTGTGTGTTTGTAGACAGTTTGGTCGTTTCCTTATTCCGTCCATCACAGGCATTGCTGCAGCCACCATGTTCATGGCAGAGAAGCTGTCGGAGGTGTCCGAGACCCAGCTGCGTGTGGCCTTCGATGGGGACGCCGTGCTCTTCTCCGACGAATCCGAGCAAATCTTCAAGGCACACGGCCTCGATAAGTTCTTTGAACACGAGAAGGAGCACGAGAACAAGTTACTGGACCATGTACGTGCTAGAACTCGCCTGCATGCACTGGACCGTGGGTACGGTTGAACACACGATTGCCATGTGAAAACCAATACAGGCAAATTTCAATGCTCGCTCTGGCCAGGCAAAGGGGTTTGATGGCCCTGGATGTTTCCAAAATATACCAATTTTGTGTGGTTTTCCCCTGTTTATTTAACATCCATCAATAATGTGAATGTTTAATTTGCACACCACACAAGATTTAAGTTCAGAATGCCAGTGGAGGTAACTGCATTCACTTAAACCCCTGGCTACGACCTTATCCAGCTTGCTTGCTTGCAAGATCAAACAAAGTGAGTGGAGTGGGGCCCCCCCCTTCTCTCCTCCTGTGCTCACACCATTTTCTTCTCCACTTAGGGACCACTAAAGGGGTTCCTGGAGGCCCTGGGGAAGCTTCAGAAGAAATTCAATGACAAGGGACAGCGCCTGAACTGCCCCATCCGCACCTACCTGGTGACGGCCCGCAGTGCAGCCAGCTCTGGCACCCGGGCCCTCAAGACACTGCGCTCCTGGGGTCTGGAAACGGATGAGGCCCTCTTCCTCGCCGGGGCCCCAAAGGGTCCCATGTTGGAGAAGATCCGGCCCCACATCTTCTTCGATGACCAGATGTTCCACATAGTGGGGGCTGCGAAGATGGGCACCATCGCTGCACACGTGCCCTATGGGGTGGCCCAGAAGTCCCCGCAGAAGAAGCCAGTAGAGAAAAAGGACAGCACTGCCAGCAAGTAGGGCATCTCGGGGGGGAACGGAGGAGATTAAAGCCCACTGGAGTCAAGCTTAGCTGTGAGAGTCATGGTTCTCAGTTACGCTTTATTTTAACAGAGCTTTGGAACTGAGGATGACGGCGTCGTGCACTCTCTGGGTCTGACCTTTTGTCATGTGGCACAGAGCTCTTTGGGATTAGCTTTGTTTCACTGAAAACGGTCTGTCCTTTTGCAATGGGATGCAGTGCCTTCGTAATACACTTTACCTTGCTATGAGACAGGCCTCGATGCACTTCTGAGGACCTCATTTTAAACACCCTAAAACCATGCTACAAAATATTTCTAACAAGTCATTTGTCTTTCAGACACCTCAGGCATTACATTAAATTTTCTTTAAATTTTCCTTAAAAGGGAAGCTTTGGAAGGGTTGGATTTTCTGTCCAGATTCCAGTTTCCACATTTCTGTAAAACAACATAGGCTCAATGAGAAAGGAACATATGCTGGCCGTGGAATGCAATTCAGTATGCCCCGGCTATTTGATATTGGTACGGAATTATAAAAAATCTAAATAGAATTATGCTGACGGACACTACTAAATTGGTGAAATTTGACTATTTTTCCATTTCAGACTTTAATAATTTTTTTAAGTAATCCATTTTTTACCTTGCTAAACTCTGCATTAACAAACAATAACACGTTACACTTCTAGTCAAACTATACGTTAAGCGCAGTGCCGACAAACTGAACAATCGAGGGCCCTTGATGGGGGGAATTTAAATCTCAGTGATGAATATTTGAATCGACAATCATCTAGTTAGGATGGTGAGGCCTTAATCTCTGTACCACGCTGAACAAGCCATTGATTTTCTTAACCCATCCACTGTGTGAAGCCCTGCTGAATATTTCTGAATATTTATATTATGAATTTATCAACAATCTGGAGGAAAATAGTAAATGTATAATGCATATTCTTGCATGTATGATTTTGGCTAAATACACAAAATACAGTCAACGAGGAATATTGGGAATGAGGGTCAATTGTAGAATTGAAAATCCACCATTAACGGTTCTGACCCTAATACTGATTAATATTCTAGGCATTCTTAGTTGGTTTTGATAATTTTTTACTGAGTACAGTCCTGTCTCACTTTATATGCAGTCTTGTTCCTTTGTTTAATCCCTGTGATGTTTTTTATGTGCCCAGGAAGAAAAACATATTATGGGCCTGATCTTGGTACCTGTAACATGTGAAAACTGTTTTGTTGGAAGATTCACAGTGTCCCTCTTTTTACTACTGTGGCTTTAAAAGATATCTGTGATGTACCCGGAACTATGTTGTGAGTTTTCGGTTGCACTGGTGCAAACAAGTTTCCAAGCCATCTTTTCCTGTCTCTGTGTGTGAAGCAGAGCTTTTTCCAGTGGTCAGTAACCAGTTTGATGTATGGGTCTTCATATGGTTGCATGTGCATGCACCAGTCTGCCTTCCTGCTCCCTCTGCAGCTTAGATTGAAAGGTCATTTGGAATTAATCCAAACAATTGTAATAATAAGAAACTGTTAGCCATATTGTATTTTATTTTTATTTTTATGAATGTCTTGCAGAACGTGTGTAAACTATGTTTGTAAGTACGTCAAATATATAAACAGTATTGTTGGGGCAAGCTAATGCAGAATCATGTCTAATTAATACCACATTTGGACACATTTGTGGTTAAATGTAAATATCTTTCTGAAATGACTGCAGGATTGACGGTGTCTGAAGTTGTCTGAGATTTCCAAGAAGAGGATGAAAATAATGTAATGAGTCAAACAATGAGGACTAGGGTGGTTATCAGTTGACATTTTGCAAAAGCATCTGGCCCTTTTTTGCTTAAGTGTGCGGAAATTGGTTGAGGCAATGGGTTCAACGTGTTAAAGTTAAGGACACATTCTAACGTCGCTAAGAGGTTGAGGAGACCTGTGATAGTAACTGCAAAGGGAAAAAATACACCTGATTGAATCTGAGTACGGTTCAAAACTAGGTGGCTATTGCCACGGTAATCAACTCTACAGCTAGCAACTGTAATAGTAACAATCTACCAAGCAGTACATTTCAGAAACTTACTGTAAATGTTTTAATTCACGCACAGTCCTCAGTCCAAAAGGTGGCACAAGTAATGCCCACAATATTTCCCAATTCTTCTAACAAACCTTCTCAAATGTGGTCCGTGGCAAGCTCCTCAACCAGGAGGGGGAAGCTTTTGTCTTCAGTTTTGAGGTGCACAAATGATTGGCCAATTGTGAAGCTAAAGCAATTCACGCCAGAAAGAATCTCAGCAAGGCTTTGGAAAAAAAGTTTGAAAACATCTAGGCCTTTTTTATAGGAATGTTACGGTCCTTGAGTTCTGGCAAGTTGCTTCAAGACTAAACAGGTAACTAGTGACAGAAATACCAACACACAAGTGTATGTGTTTCTTTAAAAATTCAATGAACACAAATTTTCATATGATTTGTGTCAAAATGAAAATGGCTACCTGGAAGTGCTGGTCAAACTTTGATCTGTCCAGCCTAACTTGAATTCCATGGGCAGAATGAGCAAAAGTCACAGATTTCACAGATCCACCATAGATGTAATTGAAATGAGTGAATGAGTGAATTGAAATGTGTTCTTTGTGCGTTATAGAGTGGAGAAATCAGTAACAAAAGTGCTTCTGGGCTCTAAAGTACAGCTTGCACAGAAACACTTTGGCTTTTTCTTTTGGCCACATAGATATTAAGTTCATTTGGATTTGTTGGCAGCTTGAGATACCGTATGCTAAAACTGGCAGCACCCATTTCTTCACTTTCATGCTTTCTTCACCTTCACAACAAATGACTGATAGGACTACACACTATCCCACTATCCCAAATTCTAAAATAGGCTTAAAGATCAGATCTAAATATTAAAATTACTAAAATGTGGAACCTCAAATAAAACATTTTATTATTAAAATAATGTCACCAACAGGCTTTCATTCATTTATTGAATTAAAAGATCTAAATCTTGGAGAGAATACGTAAAGAAAAGGCGAGAGACAGAGAGACAGCTCAAGTTTCCCAAAACTGTGGGTCGGTAAACAGAAAACTGCTCATACAAAATGAAACCTGTTATAAAATAAACCTCTTCCCTCGTATTCTGCTTATTATGATAATTTCCATTTTAAATATATCTATAACAATGTAAAAGAAGAGAGAGAGAAATTGCTGTGGCACTCGTTCACTGAAATATGGGTTGCATCCTCCCCTTTCCCTTTGTCCTAGTCATGTGATTATTGATCTCTGAGGTGACCGCTTCAGGGAACTGCAACGTTGTTGAATCCAGTGGGATTCTGGGACTGCCATCGCCACAGGTCCTCACCTTAGGAGACAGGAAGTAGACATGATGGTGAAGAGTAGCAGGTAGACATAATAAGTTAATTCCCTCACCTTCAATGTCTGTCTCAGCTGCTTCATCGGGATGTCAACATTTCAAAACCTGTTGCTTGAGCATTTAGCAGCATGATTTAAAAAGAAAAGGAAAAGAAAGATATTTACACTAAAATAACCTAATTTATGCACAGTAACCCAACATACACCCACAGACACACACTCACACATCCTCTCCAGGCCAAAGTCTGCCTTCCAGCCTAGCTCCTTCTCCGCCAGTCGCGGATCTGCGTAGCATGAGGCGATATCCCCCCCTCGACGCGGGGCGATCTGGTACCGAATCTGTGGTGAAAACACATACAGAAATTAGGGCACTGGATGGCAGCTCCGTGCGCCCAACACCGACTCACAGACATCTACACACAAAGTCAACACTCTGAAACCCTTTCCTGACTCCCTTACCTCTCTCCCAGAGGCCTTCTCCATGGCCTTCACCATCTGGAGCACAGAGTAGCCGGTGCCTGTGCCCAGGTTGTAAACCTACAGAGCGAAAGAGAATGTCAGCCCGCGGCTTAAACCATAGCCCCTTTGTTTCACTCTCTCTTCCAGCTGAGGAGCCATTTTAACCCCCCAGGGTCATGAAACTGCAGCACATACCCCCCAGAAAATCTATATACACCTACATATGTATCTGTACATTCACCCAGATATACACGTCTGTCTGTGTGTGTCTGTGTTTGTGTGTGTGTGTGTGTGTGTGTGTGTGTGTGCATGCTCTTGTGTAGATTAGAGAATTAGGTTGGAACAGGAACATCAGACTTTCAGAAATCCAAGGCAGATTCCTCACCTTGCATCCACATTTATCCTTCAGCTTCCGGAGGGCAGCAATGTGTCCTTTTGCCAGGTCCACCACATGGATGTAATCCCTAACTCCTAGGATAAAAGACGGGGAAAATGAATAAATCTTTGACCTATTGATTTATTTTCTATAGTCACTCTTTCATTTCAAGGTCTTAACCCAGCGGTAATAGGCAGTGATGCAGAGTACACCCAAGATGGGATTGCAGGGCAATTTCAGAAATATTCTTATAAATACCATTACAACCAGCAAAATGTTAACATTGTGTTATAATTTTGGACACTGACTTTATAAATTCAAGTAAAGTGAATGACAAATTCTCTCAATTTTTTGATACTGATTCAAAATGGTAATACTCTCTGCACCATATTGCTTGTGCTACAAATGTTGTTTCTTCTGACCTGGATAGGACCAGGCAGAATTTTTACATGCAGTTTGTGAATAGAGATGAAAGGACCATACAGAATTTTCACATCCGCAGACCATATGATAAGCAATTTCTCTCATGGATGGGTGAAAAACCTCAGTATGACCGGTATACAAAACTGACTCGTACACACAAGCTTATTCTTTACCTGTTCCATCAGGAGTGTTGTAGTCATTCCCAAATACATTGAGGTGTGCCCTTCTCCCAATGGCTACCTTAGAAGGGCATGAAGTGTGTGACAGAGAAAAAAAAGCAATGTTAAACTAGTATAACAAACATGTCAGGCATCCCAATTATGTATATAAAATCCCTAGAGTGGAACAAACAATTGTTTAACCAATTGCATAAACGGGCAAATGATTACCTGGGCAACGTAGGGCAGTAGGTTGTTAGGGATTCCTTGGGGGTCTTCTCCAATCTTTCCAGACGAGTGAGCTCCAATGGGGTTAAAATAGCGCAGCAGCACAGCATTCCAGTCCTGCCGACACACACAGAACATCTCAATGCAGCAAGAACATACTGCCAAACCAACATTCTAGTCCGGCTGCAATGGAATGCATACGAAGATAACTCCACAGCTCCCTCTAATGTAGCAACACAGAGTAGCAGAATATAGTTCTAAACATTTTTGCATAGTATAGCAGATCAAATATCGTAGTCTCTACAAGATGTAGTGACGTTTAGTTCTTCCTATTACACCAGTTACCGCACCAAAACATTAGAACTAAAAACTTTTTTGGAATTAAGAACTAATGTTGTTAATGTTACGGCAAGTATTTTATTTAAAGATGTTTTTTCATAAAATTGAATTTTTAAAATGGGTTTATTGGTATAATTTACCATTACCCATTCTTCTTGAAAAATGTGTCTGAATCACATTACACATTATTTTTACATTCTTACGTATGATTATATTTAGCAAGAATAAGGATGCTCCCCCCAGTTTTAAGGTAGACTGCGGCCCACCCACACACTGGGAGGATGAACCTCCAAGTCCGGGGCTCTACCTTCTGGGCCTTGCACTGGTCCTGGATCATCTCCTCGATGAAGTACTTGGTCTTGCCGTAAGGATTGGTGCAACCCCCTGCTGGGTGGTCCTCGTCGATGGGCAGATGCTGAGGGTCCCCGTATACCGTGGCTGAGCTGCTGAAGACGATATCATGCACCCCGTGAGCCTGCATCACCTGGGAGATGGGCGGACAGACACGGGCATGCACACACACACACACGCACGCACACACACAGACAGACAGACAGACAAAAAGAAAGCAGGCGTTGAGAGGGTATGGGCCTCAAACCAGAGCAAAAGCCTAACGCATGCAGTCGATGGCAGGGCGCCAGCAAAATGCGTGACTTAACTCAAACAAACAGCAAAAACACACATATAGACACAAACAAAGATACAAGCTGAGATTGGGGCGTAGGGTGGTTTTAATCACGAAGGAAAGGCAAAGTGTGCAGGGCGGTTAGGTCATCTAGGTGACAGCATCAAAACCAAACCAGCGTTGTTTCTCTGGGACCTCAGCTCACCTCCAACAGGTTAATGGTTCCGGTCAGGTTGACCCGGTAGTACCGCAGTGGCTGCTCCACTGACTCGCCCACAGCCTTCAGACCGGCAAAGTGCATAACAGCTGAGAACTTGTGCTGGATGGAGAGGCGGAGAGACGGAGATTGCTGAACGGAGTCTAAAGAGTCAAAGACAAATTAACCACAGCCAGAAAAACACTTGGCTGGGATCATGCATATTTGCAAACACATGGCAGCTTTGCCGTTTCAGAAGACAACCTCCGGTGTGAAACAGATGCTATGTTCTTGAGATTCACATTAAAAGGATGTAGAGACAGAGCTGTGGCCCTATTTAAGAGAGAGAGACTGAGGGAGGACACAGTGACTGTGACTGCAGAGAAAAACAGACGGACATGCAGCCTGATGGCTGACCTTCTGAAAGACCCTCTCCAGCCCCTGTCGATCCAATAGGTCAAGCTCCTGGAATTCGATGCTGGTGTTCAGGATTTTCTCTATCCTGTGAAGACTCTCAGGGAAATTCCCCTCTCCTCCACACAAAACAGAAAGATGTCAAGACTTGTCGCTCTTCCTCCCAATACATCTGCGCACCACACACAGAAGCGCAGGACAGAGGCTAGCAATAACTCATACTCCAACACCATATACATTGATGATAAAATTACCTCACGTCATCTCCCTACAATGCAGGCCAGATTTCCCATGGATACAGCCTATTCACACTCACACTCACACTCACACAACATCCTACGCTGCCATGTGCTTCCCCTGTAGCTCTGCAGATTTAGGAATGTACTGCAGCCATTGTGTGCCCCCACTGCCAACAGTCATCACTTCCAAACCAGGCCATTCACCCGCTGGGCACATAACTAAGCTACGCACAGACAGCTGCTCCAATAACTCTGAGATGCATTATTACATAGCAGTTCTCAAAGTTTTTCAGGTGGCGGACCAGTAAAAATGTTGACAAAAATGACGAACGATGAAGAAAATACTTAAAAAACTACTTAAAAGGTAGTTTAATGAATTTAGAATCATATTAGCATCGCATTTAAATACATTTTGTACATTTTTATGAACTTAGCAGGCAGCCCTCTTTCAGTCCTTTGCGGACCACACCGAAATGGAGAGAAGCAAAAAAAGATCACAAGAAAAGAAATCTAAAAAGAGAACACAATAAGTTTTGCCTTATATCATAGGGATCCATGGAAGTCAGTTCTTACAGGAAAACATTAAATACAGGTGTCCCTACCTCGCACAGCGTTACTGAAGTTGTCAATAACGACAGGACAGAAACCGGCTTCAATGAGCTCCACCACACAGTGACTACCTATGTAGCCCCCTCCACCGGTCACCAACACCTTCTGCGCCATCCTGATTTTCTGTGGGAAAGAGACATTGGACGTTACCCCCCCCCCCAGAACTCCAACCTAAAGCATACCATCTCCCTCCCCCCCCAGCATTCTGCCACCAGAAAGGGTGACCGGACCATTGCCACACTCTACAGATCGTCTTGGATATATATTACACACGGTTAAATCAGTACTTCAGCATGTTTAGCCTCCTAAGGCCAAGTCCAACACGGAACGTTGATGTGCCCCTTTGGTGGCAGATCTGTGGATGGGAGGTAGAGCTCTCACGTAAATGATAAAATATCCTTAACGAAATTAACGTAATTTTGACTGATTAATCAAAACTAAGTGATGTAGACAAGTTGACATGCATTCTGATTCAGGATCGCTGGGTGGATTTAAGAATTAAAAAGTCAACATTCTAAAGTTTGAAATTTCAGTGGAGTACTGCCATAACGGGGAGCTGGAAAAAGAGTGGCAAGGAAACAAAGAGAGCCTGTGTGAGTGGCCATAGAGGCCTCCTCCCCCACCAAACTCCCTCCCTGGCTCCATCATATAAGCCATGACTACACCAGGACAAATACAGCGTCTGTTTGTGAGTAAGCCTCTTCATACACAGGTGTGCGTGCACCCTTGTGGGAAGACACTGTCTTTTTTTTAAACTCATGTCCTTATTTTCAGGTCAATTCTCTTTTTCACAAGGTGAAACTAGCATGCACCACTTAAAAAACGTGAAAGCTGGAACGTGGGCCAGGTGGTGACAGTGAAAACTGAAAAAGAGTTTATGAACTCACCCGCCAATGTGCTTTAACGTCACAATTTGCCCCACACCTGTTTCACCAGGATCCTGACACTCAGGAAGAATTACGTTAGCCTTAAACTGACAAGATCAATCTTTCTACTCACCTAGATGACAAAAGCACTGACAAAAGCACTGAACTCATTGGACAAAGCACTGAACTCATTACAAAGATCGTTCCTTAAAATTACTTGCGTTTCTAGAGCAATCATCTCAATGAAAGAAGCTTGGTTTAAAACATAGCTTCTATTACGGATTCGTCAACTTTTTCCTTGCAACAAATTAAATGCATAGATGTATGTATTTGTATTATCACTAGACCATCAACCAAACCACATAAATTAGAAGCCATAATGAAAGTACTTTACCCGTTGTCACAGAATATTATTTTTAATATTTTAGTTCCAAGTAAGACCCGCGTAATAGTTTGCCGTCAAATAGCACCCGTCGCTCCCACGTACACAAGTCTTCATTCATTGATACATAAAGTTGCGCGTCTTAACTGCCAGAAATACAATTGTACATCACATCTGTAGCAAACAAGTTCAATATTGTTATTTAATATGTTAAATAAAACCATGCATAAATAGTTTCACTGTATAACGTTGACAGTACCCGACTTAAACCACCTAAAAGAATCATGACCTTTCAATAATACAATTCTGACAAGCGGCAAGTTTCTTTGCAATCGATTTAACATCGATTTGAATAACGCTGATAGCTTACGTTCTAGTTGCAACTGCAGTCGTCGGCTCTGCCCAACAGCTACCTCAATGCTAGGATTTAAGGAAATACTATGATTAGTACAGTTCCTGGATTTGATTCTGGACCTTTTGACAGCACTCCTCGGTTTCCTGCTCGGATGAAACGTGGACAGAGGTGGAGATTTCATTGCCGAATGAAGGACCAGGAAGTAGCGTAGCGATTGGCCATTTTCATTAAACGTCATCAGTCACAAGACATGCTATGGTAACTGCGACCTTAAATACGTTTCTTCTAGTTTAGCCATAATCGCGATCTATTTCGTTTGACTAAGTAATGCATTTATTTTTTTATGTTTGTTTTAACGAAATGGAAGAGGACAGACTATATATATAAAAGGCTTTGGAAGAATTAGACATAACTCAATACAACCACGTATTTATTTCACAATCAATAAATACAATCACAAACCTGACACATACAAAAGAAAAGCACCCCCCCCCCAAAAAAGGCTACTTTGTAAGACCACATGGTATATAAAATACCCGGTCAAACTCACCTATGTCTCCTGATAAAGCATTTTACCCCTCCATTTCAATTTAATATTAGTGTTAAACCCTATAAAGAGAGTACATAATACACTGCTGTTCAAACTAAATATTTTGTACATCGAGTATTTGTCCATAAAACAATTAGGAAAACCGGAGCCGTCTAACGTGCGCAGAACGACGACCCCATCTCATAATCATTTTTATTTTATTATCAATTGCATAACAATATTCCAAGGCACCTGTCCCATCAAAGGTTGTGTATTTTTTCAGCAAAGGCAAAGCACCTCCCATATTTCACATGAGTTTTACAATAAAAATATAACATTTCCCTACATTTGTGATTGGTGAAGCCAAAAAAAAAAAGTAACATGTGCAAACATTTGTTGTAACAAATTAGTAAAATGTTGTGATAAACACTTTTTGACAATATTAAGATTGGTTTTGGCTTAACGTCATCACATCAAACCATATGCCAAGAATTCAACGCCCAAGAGCTCATTTAACATCCATGACAACAGAAAAATAAGTTGATCTTAAAAAATAGCCTTTTTTCACAAATAGAGAGAGAACAGACTGCGTTACCTTGTTGGAGAAAACAATGCCTTCGAATGGATTATCTACATTTTACTCCAATGTGCATTGTGTCTGTGGAGCACAAGACCAACTTGACAGGGCCCCTCAAGGCTAAAGAAGGAAAGGCTCAAAGTTTGCAGGAAGCCTGGGCGACCTTTGAGCTAGTCCTGCGGTTCAGAGAGCGACAGATGAACGCTCCAGCGTCCATCAGCTTGTGCAAGTCAACTCCCTGGGAGAGAGAAATGGAAATGTGGAGGCAGGGCAAGGCAATCATAACAGAGGACTGGCCAACCGACATGAATGAGGAAGTAGAGAGCAAGGCAAGGGTTAACTCACAGTGTGAATCCCCAGACCATGTAGCATGTACACCACGTCCTCTGTGGCCACGTTCCCAGAAGCGCCTTGGGCATATGGACATCCGCCGAGGCCTGCCACCGAGGAGTCCACCACACTAACGCCCATCTGGAACACAGGGCAAACATAAGCGCTTTGAAAGAGAAAACGTGCATGAATGCACATTTGCGCTAGAGCAATTGTTAGTGAAGCACAGAAAGACGCACACAGTATTTAAGTTCTTTACAATTCAAGTTTCTGGACAGCTGTACCAGAGTAGCTTAGCAGTCTTCGATCCTTGGAGCTTACCTGCAGAGCAATGAGAATGTTGGCCAGGGCCTGCCCGTAGGTGTCATGGCAGTGCACAGCCAGAGCGTCCACAGGCACCTCCCGGCTCACTGCGCCCAGCATCTCTCGCATGCTGCCCGGCGTGCCCACTCCGATGGTGTCGCCCAGGGAGATCTCATAACAGCCCATGGAATAAAGTCGCTTTGCCACCTGCAGGGGCGAATGCTCCATTTCTGCTTACAAAATATATAGATATATTTTGTAGAGGAATATTCCCGAGATCATTTGAAATGAGATGTACAGGAACTCACCAGAGCCACTTTTTCTGGCGACACCTTCCCTTCATACGGGCATCCCAGCACACAGGATACATAACTGTCAGACAGCGGTAGAAGGAAGAAAACATGGTATAAATTGTTTAATTGAAAACACACACTCAGGGCACAGGGCAACAAAGCCCAAAGGGCTTCTTTTCCTTCACTAAGGTTGGTTTTTCTGAGAAAAATGCACACAGTGCACTCCCCAGAGTGGTCCACAGTAGCAAGCCCTGTGCCTTACCCTCGCACAGGCACGCCTGCTTCTTTCGCCGCCCTTGTGACCTCCTCAAAACGCTGAAGGCTCTCCTCCACAGAGCAGTTGATGTTTTTCTTACTGAAGAGCTCTGAAGCGGCACCAAAAATTGCCACCTCCTCAGCGCCTGCCTTTACCTGGAGGGGTTGAAACGCAAAAGGGGCCAGAGGGGTAAGCGGCATATAACTAATCCCTGGACCCTATAATCACTAAACAGCCTTATAGGGTATAATTCCTTCAAACCAGAAGGAACTGCACATCAATGTATACCAAATATTACAAACATCCAAATCAAGGATCTGATACTGGATCAAACACCAGGGATCCTGGATACTTGCTACATTTTAAATATTTGGTAGACCAAGTAAACCCCCTTGAAGCTTCCCTGCAACAATGACAGCATTGCACAGGACTAGTTGCCCTTGAACATGACTTCAGGCTTCTGAATAGGGGCATGGTTAGCACTCACAGCTGCTTGGAAGCCCTTTAGGTTAGGAGTGAGTACAGGGTAGATAACTCCTGGACGTCTGTGAATCCCTTGCATCACCTCCACCTGGTCAGCCATCTGCCAATTAGGGAGGAAGAGGGCAGAATGTGATGTGAATGGGAAAAGTTATAAAGGCACTCAAATTTGATACAAGAAAATCAATGGAAGATTAAAGTTTGCTATAAAACATACTATAATCCCTGTGTCAGTGACTAATTCTAAAGAGCCACTGGAGTGATGTAATAAACCAAAGATTCATTGTGCACAGTACATGAAACTGCTTGTAATGCCTGGATTTCATAGGTATTTTACTAAAGGCCTCACCTGTGGAACCCATTTTGGAGAGACAAAACTTGTCGCTTCAATGACAGGAAGTCCAGCCTCAGACAGCATGTCAATCAGACGTATCTTCACCTCAGCAGGGACGATTGTCTGTCAGAAACACAGGTAGAGATCAAAATGAAGACAGAAATTCCCCCAGGAATTTGTAACGGAGTGGAATTGTGTGTGTACGAGTTGGTGTATCTGCGGATAGACCCTCTGGAAAAATAAATGAAATGACATAACATGACAAAACCATAAAGTTGCATAATTAGCACACACCCTGACTCGATCCTCACCTTTTCATTCTGCAGCCCATCTCTGGGCCCCACTTCCACTATCTTCACTCGTGCTGGTAGAGCCTTTACTGAGGACACACCAGCCTGGGTGTGGCAGGGGATGCAGAGAGAGAGAGAGAGAGAGAGAGAGAGAGAGAGAGAGAGAGAGAGAGACAGACAAAGGGTCACGTTTTACAGATACGACCCTTGTTTTGATAAGAGCAAGTAATTGTGCACAGTTGTTGTGCTCTTCTCTACCTTGCTTCTTGATTTCTGACCTAACAGAGGCCGTGCCATCAAGAACTTACTCACCAGTCAACGACACAGAGGCAAGAATCAAGACAGAATAAATTGATGCTAACGCACAGATGGTAATACCTCCAACCATTCCAGAAAGGCTTTCTGTCCGCCTGTTAATTCACCTCCTCATTAAACAATTTATTTCCCACCGTTTCCTATCACTGAACTTTCCAGTCACTAGAAATAATGTTCCAACCCCTAGATTCCCTGTCAGCACTTTAATTGTTCAATTGTAAAAAAAAAAAAAGCACTATAATGAATAAAACTAGATCAAATTACCAGAGACAACTACTCAGCAATCATCACAATCACGTCACTAAGGGCCAACTATATATAAATACAGATTTAGTATGCGCTACACAATTAAGCCGTTACATACAGGTGTCTTGTTTGAACGGACACTTATAATGTCCAATGACATGCATGTCTAAAGAAACCCCTACAGAGTCAAATATTTAAAGTCAATTTCTAGAAAATTAAGAAGTCGAAACGCCAAGTACGACCGAAACCACTATGTTGTTAGTTTTTTTAATAGTTACCTTCGATTTGTCCCAGCTGAAAATAAACAACCCCTGAATTTTGTTTAATTGTTTACAAATAGAAAACTGCTTACTACTGATATCTTGGTGGATCGTAAAGTTAGACATGTATGCAACAACTTATGCATGAACACACAATAGCTAACTACTAGCTATGTCGATAAAAAAGTCATGATCCCGTGTGAAATGACAGCTATAAAAAAAAAATTTAAAAAAATAACAAACCAGTTAACTCACAGCTCGCACTGTGGGTGTAAAGCACAAAGCGTTGACTCGATGACCGAAGCTCGGACTACAATAGTAACTCTTGTAGATCCGCATCATAACTGTCGCCATTTTCAGCTGTTTACGCCCGGAAGTGAAGTCGCCAACCGTGAGCTGAGGCACATTGCCCAATAAAAATACTAGTTTCAGAAAAGCCAATCACAAGATGGAAGCAGTCTCATTCGCAGCTGCATCCAAACTAACACTTTTTTCCTGAAGATAATTAACAGAAACATACACGTAAACGTATACAAACAGTTCAAACAATGTCTTACCTTTCGAAATGACATCAGTCAGTTGAATTCTTTAATAAGGCATTAAAGGAAAATGTTTTAAGAAGAATTTATTAAAACAATATCCTGGTTCTTAAATACAGACCAGACACCATATTATGTAGCCCCTGGTGCACGCGGAACATACGTAAATCGTTATATCCTAGCCAGCTATATCTGTTTACATTAGATACAATATTGTACAATTATATTGTAGTTGTACAAACATCTAACTCAATCAACTCTGGTCAACTGAGCTAACCAGCGACACACTCCGCATACTTACCTGCATACAAATAGCTCCCATTCTCCGCGAACCATCATGGTACATGAATAAGCATATTAAAACATTTAGAAATAATGTTTTCGCTTTAAACTATGTCAATTCGTGCAAATTTACATTGTTTAGCTATAGATTATTGAAAACCCGGATCAAGAATCCAGAATGGACTCTGGCTAGAGGGTTATTATTACATGCTGGTGGAGTGAACTTGAAAAACCCGTATTCCTGTCTGTATATTACGTTTCCGTAAAAAAAAAAAAGACTGCAGATCTATTGGCAGCTCACTCCTTGTTAGTATAGTGGTGAGTATCCCCGCCTGTCACGCGGGGGCCAGTCGCGAATAGCTGTAACGGACTGCAACCCAATA
>JAOYSI010073364.1:0-20031 GCA_025775065.1 Hiodon alosoides
ATCCTCAGCCGGTGCTGATGGGCGTGCCCGGACCTCTCCCGTGCGTGTATTCGAGACGGACGCGTGGCACAGGGGGCAAGTATATGATGGGCCAAAAGGTTATACAAGCTTGAGTACCTGCTACAGGCACTAGATTAGTGGTCATCCTGGAACTCAAACCTGCAACATCTATACTTTAAATTACCTTTCCAAGTTTCATATGAAAATAAATAAATACAATTGTTGTTCCTTCACAATTTCTCAAGGATTTCCGACCTGAGTAAAAACAACATAACTTTTAAAACTGCAGAGCTACAAGATTTAACAATGGATTTATACAAACAACCTCTAAAATAATAAACCCAGACTGGGATAAGACTTGGACAAGTTTAAAAAAGAGGACAAAAAGGACAAAACTATAACCATTTGTAACAATCTTGGGAGTAAAGCATGTTGTTTCTTGCAGGATCGGGGAAAAAACACCAAACAGAGACTATTCTATAAAGAAACACAGTCTCTTTAATTATTGGATAGAGGTGCAAAACAGGAAAAGACTAGCTACTGTCCAATAACGGTGAAAATATTCAAAACTCAGGTAAACTTTAAAAGTATCACTCCAGCTCAGCCAAGCTACAGACAAACCAAATTTTCCCATCAGGTATAGGCCCTATATCAGGTACAGGAATGTCAGGCTGCTCATTCGTAATAAAGGGGGAGGACACAGATTTTATACTCACTGTTGTGCCACACACTAAGAAGTGGCAAAATGTCTAATAAAATTGTCTAATTGTTTTACACAAAATACAACATATGTTTTATTGTGCCACAAAAGTTAATTACACAAGGAACAGTGACTTGTTGGTTACGTAAGTATTCACCCCCAGCATTCACCAACTGTGAGTCATGTTTGCTGTGTCTCCCACTTGCCTTTTGGCAAACTCCAAAGGTGATTTTCTATGGGTTTTTTTTTTCAGCAATGGCTGTCTTCTCCCTACACGTTCTTTAAGCAAGTTTTTTTGAGCACCCAGAATATAGTCATCCCATGGATGATGTCTCCCATCTCATCTGTTCAGCTCCTTCAGCGTTACCATTAGCCTGTTGGTTGCTTCTCTGACTAATGTCCTCCTCTTCTGGTCACTGAATTTTGGTGGATGGCCTTCTCTAGGTGAGTCGCGGTTGTGCCATATTCTTTCCATTTTATAATAATTTTAACGGTTCAAGTTTAAAGTTTGGGATTTATTTTTAATAAGCCAACCCTGATTGGTGCTCCTCCAGAACTTTATCCTGGACTTGTTTTGAGAATTGCAATTGGTTGCATCAGAGCTTATTCAGGGGTTTCACAGCAACGGGTGTGAATACTTATGTAACCAACAAATGTCTGTTTTTTTCTTTTAATTTATATTTGTGTCACAAAAAATATATATATATATTTTGTACCTTCCAAGTGTTAGGTATGTTGTGTAAAACGAATTGTAAAAATCCCAATAAAATCTAATTGAATTCAAAGTTATAACACTACAAAATGTGGAAAAGTCTATTAATAATAGACTAATAATATAATAATTAAGAAAGGCACTGTATTACTAAATAATAACTAAAGCTTAGTAATAGCTACAGCTAAGTTATGTTTTTTTATACACAATATAAAATTTATGTTAAAATACAAGGCTAATACCTGATTTAATCGTACTAAGCAACTAATTTTAAAACAGAATGGACTTCTCATTGCTTCACATGACAAAATGTATTTATTTTAAAATACTGATAAATGCATAGCTTAGTAATATTAACAATAATCATGACTACAGCTAAAATCAACCTTCACCCTAAAACAGAAAATGTAAACAGATAAAATATATAGATAGCTCATATTCATATTCATCTAAAATAAAAGCATATACTTAAAAGAAAAATGCTATGCTGGTACATTAGTTAATCTGGTCCCCACAGTCACAAAAGAAAGCAAGCACTCACACAGACATAATATGGCGGGGTGGAAATAACAACAACACTTTATGGTAAAGGAAAACTTTTCTTTGTTTTTAAATAAACACCTAAGTGCTTAAGGTTCAGAGGATTCGTTGATTAGAATTGTAAAACTGGAGAAACAGAACCTTCATACAACTGTTCACTCAATGGTAATGCAGCCGGCAGTGAGACCATTTTGCAATTCAAATATTATATTTCCCAACCATCTGAGCCCTGAACTAATGGTATCATGAGATAACCTCTAGTTTTAACCGTGACACAATCTCACATTGGATGGCTGTGTTTTGTCATCGATTCAGAAGACACAAAATTAAAGCACATCGTGCATTTGAACTGACAAAATAAATATAATATAATGATATCTGTAGAGTTGCTAGTGCTTGTGTAAAGTTAATATTCTGTCAATACATGTTAAATAAAAATAAATAACATCATGATCAAACATTGCATCATGGGGGGTACAGCAATTTGTCATCTATCATGTGTCACCAATAATTAATCACCAACAATTAATCACCTGAATTCAGTGACTTATAATTATTTAAAATAACGTGTTGATTGTCGGAAAGTTTTCCATTTATGTTGATAGTGACTCTGACCCACTAAAAAATGTATTAATTTTGATGCTGGTTACGATTAAGTTTTTCCAACATGGTGCAGAGCCCACCCATTGTTAACTTATAAGGTTATTAGTCTAGGGATTGATTTTGAAAGCTATTTTCCAATACAACCCAGTACTGACTGATAATTTTCATCTCATATTTGAAACCGAGCTTGCAAATGTTATGGTCCCTCCGAAAAAGCAGTTCTTTAGTCACTCAATTAACAGAAGTACTATATCAAATTGAAGAGCTCCCAATAGTTTTCTTCAGTATAATTTCCCAGTGGATAAAATGCTGGACATCTATAACAATGCTGTAAATGTAAAAAATGTAAAACTTTAAAAAATAAAGATGTAAAAAACTGTGGTTAGGAGACGGAGACTTGGTTCTTCAGGAAATTAAGACTTTTATTATGTAAACACAACAAAGGCCGTGGAACAACCCCCGAACACCCACGGCACACAGCCTTTTCTAAAAATTCAAACATACCCGCCCTTCCTCTAATGGGAGGTGGCCACAGCATCATCATGATGTTTAACTGCGCCCTATTGGTCCAAGCTTTTACCCTCCTGTCACGGTTGCCTCTCAGAGAAACCATTGTGGTTACCTCCCTGTCTCTAGGTAATTCTGCCTTCACTCAATTCCTGTTTGTTGGAATTGGTAAACAACTGTGGTTTTACTGCAGTTCCATAGTAACTGAGTACCTTCCAAACCATAACATCATTCCATCATATAACCCGTCATCCCACCATACAATTTGCACATCAAACCATGTTTATTGTGCCTGTAGCAGGTACTCAAGCTGAAACATGCCAACAAGATGATGCCCAGGACTCGCACCCTAACCCCAATCCCAACCCTAACCCCAACTCCCACCCTAACCCTAACTAATACAAACCATAACTCTAACTTTAACCCCAATCGCAACCCTATTGAGACCTCCACAATCAGCATAAATAAAATCACATCCTCTTTCTGTGCTTGCTGAGATTGACTGAAAATGTATGCACTTAATATCTCCCACATACCAATGTAGATAATTTGATGTTTGTGACCTCTGGTAAATGTGAAGACTGAGGGAGCATATTTACAGCTCGTAGAAGGCAGAACACTCTGCTAAATCGTGCCTGGGGGAAGAATCATTCTAAGTTACACGAAAAAAAAGTCAACAACTGAAGGCTGATTGGGCAATTAACCGCTCCATCAAGAATACAGACACTTGGTTGGTTATGATAGAAATTGGTCTTGGAGGAGAGATGGTAATCCTTTTTATTTGTAAGAATGCATGTTACTTTTTCATACTACTTCTCAATCAAAACTGAACCCAAACGCGTGGCTCTCTGTATTCTCTTCCCTGCTAACTAACATTGAATATTAAATGGTGCTTGTGGAGCTGTGAGGGGCAGATGGCACAAGTCAACCCAGACAGTGCCAAAAACACAACTGCATTGGGTGCAATACCCTGCATTGCCTCCCTGAGCTATAGTACAAACGGACAGCGGCCCAGGACCAGTAGCCTGTCTGAGCTGCAGCTCAAAGGATAGCGGCCCAGGGCCAGTTACCTGCAGGGCTGCAGCACCACGGACACCGCCTTCCTATGATTTCCCCCACACACCTGACTCCACATCCCTTGTCAGCCAGCTGCAGGCAATAGGGGCATAAAAGGCCCAGATGTCCAGATGAGTAGAGAGAGGGACAAAGAAGTGTTTGCTGCAACATGCTTCCTTTGACTGTCTGAATGTCTTTTTTTTTCATTTTAAAGTAATATTTAATTAAATATTGTAATTTATTGGATTAATGATTACCCCCCCCTTGTCATTTCTGCTGGAAATAGATATGGATTCAGTGAAACTGACACAAAAATCTGTGCTCATAATCACAACCTACTATAAAAAACAAAATGATCGTCATATTTTACGTCTTTGTGAAACACACTGTATTGATCTTTACTCATCTCTTAAGCATCTGCATGACCAAAGCATGCAGCTGAACAAAGGCTCTAGGCTCCTAAGACAGCTGACTCGGCTAAGAAAACCTCTGAAATATTTAGTGTCATTAATCCGAAATGGCCAATTCTGTTTAGCAATGAAAGGGAACATGGATTCGCTTTCTGCTGAAAAAGCAGTTTAAAAGCAAGAAATACTGCCAAGTTGCCAAAGGGTAACTGTTTAAAATTAAGTATAAGCATGTTTAAACCCAGAAAAAAATTCAAATTCCAACTGTTTGATAAGTGATCGTCATGTTTTATCTCTGTTGCAGTTTGTGGGGTTTACAGGTTGACTGTATTAATTATTTTGCTTTTAAGTATTGTTTTCAACAAAAAAGAGGAAATTAAAGTGGAAGTGGAAAACCTCATTCATCTTGGTCTAGGTCACCCCTCCGTTTTGCTGGAAACATTATAAATGGGTGCAGGCATAGTGTGCTCTCGGGAGAATTACATTCATAGTAAGTTATTTTATATCGTACTTCTTTGACAGCATTTATATCTTCCACCCCTGTTAAGCATTATGAGTTAGTACATATAAACCATGAATATCTATGAAACCAACTAACAATAATTTCCTTTGTATCATTTTCCACCCCTTTATTACTAATGTTTTTATGGTTAGTCTAACCAGGTCAATGAATGTAAACTTAGCATCCTGTCGTAGTTGTTACTTAGCCAGACTAAGGTGCATGCTTTTCTTAACACCACTTAACGGTTAATCATGAACAATTGTAGGAGACAAAGGGGTTAAGTTTTAACAGACGTTTTTGTTACTCCATCACGGAAAGGGATGACTACCAAAAAATATAATCACTTAATAGTCACAGCGGTATAAAAATATTATTGGTTAGCATTAAATTTGTTCTCATGTATTATTCTATTAATATCATTTGAGCTGTACTTGAAAGAACCTGCTCTTTTGACCATCTGATGCAAGTACCAACAGGCTTAAATAGCAGAGAAGGCCAGCAGTCCATTCGTTTAGCTACCAAGCTCCCCGTAAGTAACTTAATGAAAACACTGGTCTGAGTAGCTAATTTGCTGGGCAAGGTCAATTTTAAGGTCTACTTTTTTCCATACCATACAATGGCTATATACAAACTATTTCAGGTGAGAATACTTCGCTAACAAATAGCAATGTTAACTTGCACAATGCAATCTAAGAATCAAAAATTTTGAGCAAACCAAGAAATTAAGGACTAAGTTCCGATAAGCCTATGTTACAGAATATAGAATGTAATCAAAACCCCAATGTAAATTTTTCAGTGCATTACCTCCCTCGGTGTGCAGTCAATGGAAAAATTCACCCACAAGTGCTTGACATAAATTGACGAAGAGAAAAATACAAGTAATTACAAATGAGCAGTGCTGATATGACAAAACATATGATTGGTGGTTACTTGGGACCTTTGTAATTATTGGTCTTCAGTCTCACACTGAGGTGAGAGAGTGCATAGTGTAAATTGAATGTGAAGCTGAGCTTCTGGGTGGATTCAAAATTTGCATTACAAAACTGTATTTGTCCAGTCAGAGACTCAATATAGCATAACTGCCAACTAAACCATTTTGCATTGCAATGCATTCAGATTAATTTCTTGCAGTAGATTCTCAACGTGAAGCTGAGCACTTCTGTGTAGTCAGCAGTAGATGGCACCGTTGTAAGCTTTCAAAAAACACAACTGCGCAAGCATTTTTAGACACATTCGACACATTTCAGAAAATGGACACCATGTGAATATAGGATATGCATGTATGTATATCCATTTCCATAAATTTTATCAGCTCAGTTTACCTTTTAATCTGAGAAATCGCCACTGATATACACACAACAAATATTAGCTATATATTTTGATATAACATAATTTGTCAGCATTTATGTTGATAAAAGATATGGGATGACATAACATATATAATTATAAAACATAATTATACAATTATACATTCAATTATAACATAATTAAATATTGAGCAGGACTCAATTTGTTGCAAACCAAATGGCTAAGATAAAATCAGTATTTGTAATTTTCTTAGCCCTAATAGCTAGAGATCACTGGTTCGAATCCAGCTGAAATAATTTGCCGATTGTGACCAGAAGAGCAATGATGGCACAAAACCGACATTGATTGCTGCCCTGGCTGGGGTGGGTTAAATCAGCAGGGCTTATCTTGGCTCGTCGCTAACAAGTATCTCCTATCTGCTTCCAGGATGCCTGCAGTACCTTCATGAGGAATGTACCTCTCCAGCTGTCTGCACATACAACAAAATTAGAGTTATGATAATGTTTAACGTTTTTTTGGAAGACAAATATCAGCACCGAAGCAGGCCTCTCACAGCAATATACAAGCCACAGCATTAGGAACAATGCTATTCATATGCTTCTGACACCAGTTGGGAAGCAAGGCAGATTATGACTTTTAATGGACATAAGTGCAAAATAAGTTTTAAGAAATTGCTGGGCGACAAAATTAAGCGATAAAAAACTTTCTTATTTCTTATGCAAATGGTGCTAATACCAAAGGTTTTTTGGTAGCAAATTGCATTTTAACAATGTTGATATCCAGTACATAATGAAAGGAAATGGATTTCATATACACACTTTTTTTCTGTTTCGTAATTGTGGAATATTGATAATTAGTCTCTTGGGTTTTATGTTACGTTTTATTTCCAATTAGTTATTGTAACCTGATCCCTGGTACAGCTCCAATAGCCGAAGGGGTCAGGGGTCATTAGAAGCCACGTCCTGACAGATTTGGGGTTCCCAGCCTAGGCTAGCGTGTGCAATCACTGTTAAGCAATAAAGAACCAGTAATTAGAGTAAGTGTATGCGTACAGTTTCTTCTAACTCACTAACTTGTAGTTACTGAGTATATTACATTTGGCGACGAGTAGTAAAAAACAAAAAACATAATAATATTAATCAATTTCAAAGAGAATCATATACATACACCCTGAAACTGGGTACACTTTCGGATGGCAAATGGCGACTTTTGGAAGCATTGGCGAGTTTGATGAGTGCCTATTGTGCCAATTGTGAAGGCAGATGGGTCAATACGTATTTGTGGCAATTATAAACTGATAGCTAACCTGGCCTCCAGATTGGATGCTTGCCCAATCCAGCGAGATCTATTCTCCAACATCACTGGAGGGCAAGCCTTTACTAAGTTGGACCTGAGCCATGCCTACCAGCAGCTGTTCCTGGAGGATGGTTCTAAGGAAGTTTTGACCATCAACATGCTCAAGGGATTATTCCGCTACACCAGGTTGCCTTTTGGGGTGTCATCAGCTCCGGGTATTTTCCAACGCAGACTAAAAAAAACAAAAGTTCATTTTCCTAGCACCAGAGGTGCAGTATTTAGGTCACAAGATTGACTCAGATGGCATAAACCCAGCAGAGGAGAAGGTCTATTACTATTACCATCGGTTTCTGCCAAATTTATCGACGCTGTTGGCACCATTGCATCATCTACTGCAGAAGAACGTACCATGGTGTTGGAAACTACAGCAGGAGGAAGCTTTCCAGTTAGCAAAGGAACTTTTGCTAACATCGCAATTGTTGGTGTATTTCGACTCCAAAAAGCCATTGTTCCTGGCATGCGATGCATCACCCTATAGAGTGGGAGCAGTGTTGTTGCACGCCGTGCCTGATGGAAGTGAAAGACCAATAAGTTTTGCATCCCACACTTTGGCTCCTGCTGAGAAAAACTATTCTCAGTTGGATGAAGAAGCCCTCGCTCAGACCACAAACCCTTGATGAGCCTGTTCAGCGAGAGAAAGCTGATTTCATTGATGGCATCAGGGAGAATTCAGCAGTGGGCAGTATTGCTTGCTGGTTATGAGTATGAGATACACTACAAGAGTGGTGAGAGACACAGTAATGCTGATGGCCTGAGTCGGTTACCACTGGAAGATACACCCTCACACGTGCCAACACCAGAGGATGTGGTTTTGTTATTGGAAAACCTCTCTACTTTCCCTGTCAGTCTGGGACATATTTAGTTAGGAACCAGAAGAGACTCTATATTGTCGCGAGTCCTGACATATGTGAGAAGTAGATGGCCAGGGGAAGCCGAGATGGAAGATCTGAGGGCATATTTTTGATGGAAGGAGGAGTTAAGTATCCAAGACAATTGTTTACTTTGATGAAACAGAGTCATTGTGCCTCCGCAAAGCCGGGAGAAAGTTATTGCTGAACTTCATGAAGCACACCCGGGGATCTCTCACATGAAGAGCCTAGCCAGAAGTATTGTGTGGTTGCCTTGCATGGACCAAGCCTTGGAGAAAAAGGTTAGAGAATGCACCATTTGTCAGAGCACACGCCATGCCCCGCCACAGCTACACCCGTGGGAGTGGCCTGACAGGCCGTGGGCCCACCTTCATGTGGATTATGCAGGCCCATTCATGGGGAAGATGTTCTTAATCCTTATTGATGCCCACTCCAAGTAGATAGATGTTTGTGTTATGTCTTCTACCACTTCTCAAGCTACCATAGATCGATTGAGGGTCACCTTTGCAATATATGGGCTCCCCGAGCTGCTAGTGACAGACAATGGAACGCCTTTACCAGTGAGGAGTTCCAGCAGTTTTGTAAGAGAAATGGCATTAAGCATGTCAGAACATCACCTCACCACCCTGCATCCAATAGGCTAGCTGAAAGAGCCATGCAGACAGTGAAGGAGGGGTTAAAGAAAATGAGGGCTGGCACAATTGAAACCAAGTTGGCCATTTTTTTGTTCCATTACAGAATAACACCTCAAACCACAATTGGGTCATCGTCGGCAGAATTACTGATGGGACGTAGACCACGATCGTGTTTGAATGTGCTGAGACCCGCAGTAGGAGGGAGAGTGATAGCTGCAAACTCAGCAGAAGTTTCAGCATGATCAACTCTCCAAAGTTTGTGTATTGCATTAAAAGATTCTGTTTATGCTCAAATGTTTGGAGTGGAGGATAAGTGGAAACAAGGAACTATACTGGAGAAAGTGGTTCCAGTGTCATTCCAAGTGGAACTGACGGATGGGAGAGTGATTTGCCGTCATCAGGACCATTTAAGGAAATATCAGTCAGTGACAGTTCCACAATCTGAAAGGCCAGAGGAGATCCCACTGCCTTTGAGGGAGACGAGTAGAGCCCTAACCCAGTGCAGTTGGAGTGTTCAGCAGAGGGAGTTCCAGTAGACCCAGAGCCAACAGTAGTTCCAGGGCCTAAACTAACATTAGCACCAGTGTTGCGCCATTCACAAAGAGTGCGTAGAGCTCCACAGAAATGGAGTCGGCAACGACTACATTGCCTTGTATTTTCTGACTTATCTTTTACAATCAAAATACACTTTAGTATATCTATCTAAGCAGACACTAATCAAGGTTCCTCATGGATTCATAAAAAAACAGATACATTTTCAACACATCCTTCTGGAAACTATTATAACACTTCCTTGAATTTTAGTCCAATATTTTTAGATGAAATCACAGTTGCAATAATTAAATTTGCAATAAACTTTACTACTTTTGTATCCCAATTTATTCATCCTGTAACCAAATTTAATTGTTCTCAGTACATGAAAGATATTTTGTATTTTGTACTATGAAAGCCAATGTAAAAGGGCACAAGCTAATGTTTCAGAGAAGCTGAAAACAGACACGTCTTCTCTTGAAATAAATTTAAGCAAATTTTAACAGCTTTTAAATTAAAAATGTATATATTTATTTATGTATGTCTTCTCTCTGGCATGCAATGTCACGTGATGTTTAATCATGAGTATTTTTTAAAGCACAATTTTCTGGAGTATTTTTTTTTTAAACTGTTAAAAAATAGACTGCTAGACTGTTATTATTTTTATTTATTTTGACCAGGGTGGGTTGCAGCCCTGTGCACTGGACAGAAATTTTCATTCATTTTGAGAGTTTGTGGGTATGAGCAAGTGTGTCTGTGCAGGCTTGTGTACATCTGTGCCTGTTTGCGTGCACCAGTGTGAATTATTGTGTGTCACTTTCCCCTCTCTTTGACATTTAAATGTTATATTGTTTCATCATATAGAGAAACTCAATGTCTGTTTTCTAAGACTAAGCTGTCTGTATCTCATGTTAATTTGAGGGAGAGATGAATCTATGCTGGGATACTGCAAACATAATTCAGGTTAAAAACTGTGGTCATTCATTTGTCTTAGCATTCCAGTTTTTTATTTATTTACATTCACTACACTGAAGTTCGGTAGACAGGTTGATTGTAATGGAGCACTGTGACTTTAAAAAATCAATAGCTGAACGTAACAGTTAACAAATAATAAAAAGTAAATAGTCTAAACCTATAAGCCATCTACAGAGATCACAAAGAGAAGATGGAGCATACTTAAGCTATGGCGTACTGAATGAAAGGCCACTCCATAGCTTTCTGTAGGATGTACAGGTAAAAATAGCATTTTTTTTTCTTTTGGAAATGTATAAATGTGTTGCTTACAGGTTTTCAGGGCTTATTTGTATGCATTTTGTAAGTTTTATAAATATTCAGATTTGGTTGGTAATAACAGCCCACTCCCACTAATCCGAGATAAGCATTTTTTGAAGGGCAAAATGGCTTGATCTGGTCCCGTGTTATTTCACAAGGATGTTCTGTATGTTGATTGGAAGTGGTCTAAGTGTGCTACCTGAATTTAAATCTGGTTTCCTGTGCATCTTACGCTTGCTGATCTCTCCCCAACAGCCAGGATCCAGGAAAGGGAGACATGACATCTCTGAAATTTTACATTAGAGTGCTGATCTGACTGGCAGGGAGAAAGTAAGATGAGGAAGTCCACAATTCAAGTCCTGTCGTGGTTCTCAATTCGACCGACAATGATTGTTTTCAATCATTTCCGTAAAAACTGTAGATAGGAGACGGACACTTGGTTCTTCAGGAAATTAAGACTTTTATTATGTAAACACAACAAAAGCCGTGGTTTCCGCGGAACAACCCCACAAACAACCCACAGCACACAGCTTTTTGTGCAATTCAAACATACCCGCCCTTCCTCTAATGGGAGGTGGCCACAGCATCATCACAATGTTTAACTGCGCCCTATTGGTCCAAGCTTTTACCCTCCTGTCACGGTTGTCTCTCAGAGAAACCATTGTGGTTACCTCCTTGTTTCTAGGTAATTCTGCCTTCACCCAATTCCTGTCTGTTGGAATTGGTAAACAACTGTGGTTTTATTGCAGTTCCAACAACAGAGTACCTTCCAAACCATCACATCATTCCATCAGATAACCCATCATCCCACTTTATAATTTGCACATCAAACCATGTTTATTGCCGTATAACCTTTTGCCCCACCATATAATTGCCCACCTAACCATGTTTATTGCAGTCACCACATTTAGTCAGATGAGCAAATAACCCAGTGGAACCACCATAGTCCCTGGGGACTTATTTATGAACATTGGATATGCACAAAAGAATGCGTACGCTAGTTTCTAAGCAAATTTATAAAAATTTATAAAACGCAAAAACAGAGCATGCGGTCCTCCACGCACTTTGAACCATGCATACGCACAAAAATTGGAGAAATGAGAAACTGCGACTTCGTTGGCAGAAGGATAAAACTTAGAAAATCTTTCAAATTGATAATATTATGAAAAATAAATCCAAATATAACCTCTCAAGTTTTACATTAGTTCCCTGGAGTGCACACAAAAAACATGACTTGTTCATCAAAAACATCAAATGGAGATTTGCAAAATAACCACTCAAATATATTGTAGTTTAACAGGGAATTATATTTAATTGGATCTGTAATTAGGAGGACAAATTGCGTTTAAACTGATGCTGTTGCCTCAGTCTGGCAGATACGAGTGCACAGTTTCATACGTGTCATCACAGTGCAAATACCACACCTGAAAGTGTTACCAAATTTGGTAGCCTTTACATTAAAATGGGTGGGTATAAAAATGCATGCAATTGCAATGCTTAATTACGCACAATGGCTGCTTTGGTACTTTTGGAAGATTTGGCAAATGGAAGAATTCAAGGAGAGCGAATACTCAGAGACCAGCAAGATTTACTGGCCAATTATGATGAGTGGCTTATGAGCCAGTTCCGATTACCAAGAGCTATTATCTTGGATCCCTGTGCTGTAGTGGGCCGAGGTTTACAGAGAAGCACCCGCAGAAACCAAGCCGTGTCTGTACCTGACAACCCTCTGATTTCTAGCAACAGGCTTTTCAAAGGGAATCAGCTGACAGGTCAGGGATCTCTCAGCCAACCTTAAGCCACGTTATGCCAGGTGTGGTAGGAGGTATAATTGGTTTGACGCCCCTCGACATAACGTTTCCTTACACGGTGGGTCAACAGGCAATTAAAAAAGTGCAATTTGCAGAAATGTCCGGTTTCCGAAATGTAATCGGAGCTATTGACTGCACTCATGTTGCTATAAGGGCACCGAGTGATAATTCATTTGTTTTCATTAATCGAAAGCATTATCATTCCATTATCATTAATGTCCAAATCATATGTGATAGGGACATGGTATTAACTAATGTAGAGGCTCGGTGGCCTGGGTCAACCCATGACTCGTTCATATGGAGGAACAGCAGTGTTGGGTACAGACTTGAGGCCAGAGCTGGGCATGATGCCAGCCTGTGGATATCATGTGTCGCTTGTAAGAACAAGGTATGGAAAATCCGGAACACACAGCGACTAAAAACAATAGCAAATATCAATTATTTGTGTAAATAAATGTTTAAATACAACTTGAATGCATTTGGTTTACTCTTCAAACGAGGGAATGCTAATTACATTCCTAGTTCATCCAGTGAGTCTTGCGTGTCTCCCTCCACCTCCGTTACTATACCGCTCAGGAGGGTTTCCCCGCAAGTCGCTCATCAAGGGGTTTGAGTTCCAGTGTCCCCGGTCCCCAGCCTGTGGCACAGACATTAGGTGTAAGGCGATGCGCTTTTTGGCCTTCACTTTAATGTCTCTCCACTTCTTTTTAATTTCTGGGATGGTCCGATCTTCTGAGCTAGCCGCATTCACAGCGTTCGCCACATGCTGCCACTCTAACGCCTTCTTGGCATTTGTAATGGCCACACTGCATCCACTAAACAATATTATTTTTCGTCTTTCAACCTCCCCTACAAGAACTTAAATTTCACACTCGGTGAAATTACTTTTTTTAAGTTTTCTTTTGGGATTTGCCGTCATTGCAGTCATGTAGTCAGTATTGATTAATTTTAATTTGGGGCATTTCAGTTACCATTTATGGGCAATTATGGGTGTTGATTGGGTGGGACAAAACGGCATTACACGTGAGCTAAATTTCGAGTAGATTGTGATTTACAAAGAAAAACCAGCGTGGGATGTACGTGCGCAGTGTTTTATAAATCCGAATATTTTTGTGCAAACGCACTTTCTGTGTTTCGTTTGTACGCAACATTTTCAAGTGAATTCTACGCACTGTTTTATAAATGACCCCCCAGATCATTATTTAAATCAGAAAAGGCAATCAAAACTATTCAATCACAACTGATTCATATGTGGGCAATTTATTTTCTAACATTCATTGTCTTGATTTGAAAAACGTTCAACAAGAGGGAACTTCATTAAACTGCAGCAATGGGAAACCCACTGGCTTGTCAGGTGAAACAGTTACACAGCTGGTGCTTTGAAATAGGAATTTAACTTTTTACCTTAATTTGAAGATCCGAGTTAACAAACTGGATTGTACACAGATGGACCTAAACACTCCGGCAGATTACACTGTGCGTAGAGGCTTTTCAATATTAATGAGAGGTTGATCATTCAGGGAAACCAGTTTTTTCATATTACGTGATGTGGCAGAGCTGAGGGATGGGGGTGGAGACGAGGAATAAGGGGGCAGAGATGAGGGATAAGGGGGCAGAGATGATGGATTGGGGTGCCGAGATTTACTTTGCAACATATAACTTCACTTCGCCATGAAATATTACTTTTAATGTCTGTCTCACTATTCGATTCAAAGCTTTAGGATTAAAGCTAGGATTGACTTTGGAACCATTTCAAATAAGTTATGAAATCGGTCTACCGGATGGGAGTGTCCTCATTGGCCACAAGCACCCTGAGGATACAGGGAAATTCTTGATGACCTTCAGTAAGAATTGAATACGCCCAATGCATACAAATCACAAGCCATTCCAGGACTGTGAATCAGATCACAGAGATATATCATGGCATTAGGGTTTTATCCGCAATTACGGTGGCCGAGAAGTTCAAAGCGAGTAGAAATCAAGGGTATGAAAACAAAACCAGTGCATGAATAAAAACACAGGCAGAAAATTAAAAGAGACACACACAAATCAAAGGAAATGAACAAAAAAAAGAGACCCGCAGAAATCGATGTTCACAAACAAAATAAATGGTGACGTGCACAAATCAAATAATTCAAACTAATAAAGAGTGACATGCATAAATCAAAGGATGATTAGGGCTGTGAGTAGGAAGTCCAATTGTGCATTATTAATTTACCTGGGATGGCGAGGCAGTTCAGCTATGGAGTTCACATAACTGTAATTTTTTGTGTACTTTAACTCAGTTAAATTTTTTAAATTGATGTTTTGGAGCTGTTCAATGAAATAGACAATGCTGTTCATGAATTATTAGAATTTTTTAATATATATTTTTGCTCCTTACCGTACCCCATGTGCTGCTTCAGAGTGGTGGTTTTGGGGCGTGAGGCCATCCATTCAAGGACAAACGCACAGAACCAATTAAAAAATCATTTCAAACTACAAGTGCCTATCTGTGATTCTCAGGGAGGAGAAGGACACAGAACGTGCTTAAAATGTATTTCTCAGTTAACTGATGCTGGACCAGTAGAAGTTAGGGGATTCATGTATATTTACCAGGAATCAATAAACCAATGAGTAAAGCATTTAACACGGTGCAGTAGATATTTTCCTGATAACATTTAAAATTCTCGCTGTGGCCTGAAACCTGTGGGCATGCCCTCTGGGATTCTCGCTGTGGCACAGCCACCTGATTCACACACCTTTGTGTGGTTTGTCTAATGAGAAAAAAGCTCAGGACCTTCTAATCAAAGACAATACTTAAACCTATTTTTGTTCGCATCTGTGTTGACAGTTTTTAGTTGCAATTTTTGTTCATCCTATTTTAATTGTTTTCAGTTATTCTTCTGATCTTTGAAAAATGTATTATTTAGAATTTACTTTCAATTGAGGGTTTTGGTTATCTACCTTGGTGTCAAATGAAATGCCGGGCATTCTGTGTGGACAATATAAAAACAAATTTAAAATTAAAATCTATTCTGAATTGTTTAGTGTAACTACTACGTTTGTGTGTGTGTGTGTGTGTGTGTGTGTGATTTTTTTTTTTTTGGACTAGGGTAGCTAACTAGCACAAACTTGTTATATATTTCCAGTTCGATTTAGATTGCTGCATTATGTTTCCATGTCTGGATCTGACCGTCTCGGTTCTCTGGTTCAGAATTCTCAAGGTCACCTGAGATTCATGTCTCTTTCAGTGAGCTGCATTTGTTCAATCAGTCAGTGAGGTAAAACAAACATTTTCCAGATGACCTTTCTTTCCTTTAAATTGTAAGCTTTTTATTATTTTTTAAAATTATTATTATTTTATATATTTTACAGCCACCTAGGCTATTTCATGCAGTTTTGCAGAGGAAATGAGAAAATCATTGAGACTTATCGGGACAGTGGGGAAGATCTACAGCCAGACGTCTTAGAGAATTAATACTAATGTGGCACTCCCCCGAAATATCATGTGACACACACACACTATCATGCCTGAACAATGGAAAATGATGGTGTGTGAGAGAGTATGATAGTGTGTGTGAGAGAGAATGGCAGTACATGTGAGAGAGAATGGTAGTGTGTGAGAGAGAATGCTAGTTTTTTTTTTTTGAGAATATGAGTGTTTGTGAGAGAGAATGGTAGTATGTGTGAGAGAGAATGTAATTTTTTAAATCTTTTTTTAGAAAGCATGATACTGTTTGTGAGAAAGTTTGATTATAATGGAAGGTACTTTAAAATGCCAATTTGTGATTGGCTGACATTCTTCTTACTGACAATAGCCCTACCACTTTTTGGAAATACTTTGTGGGCAATAGTGGACAGAGAGTATGTGAGCCAAGCAATTTCGCAACTAAGTAATATTTTGAACACGCCGAATCATTGAAGCACCATAGCAAACTCGCTGGATCAGCAGCAGTCTACAGCACCTGCAATGTAGCAATAAATGTTGATAAAATGCGTCGTCTTTTTCCCTCATCGAGAAGCTCGCCAAGCGTCTTCTTTCTTAAATTACTGTAATCTACATGCTGGTGAACTAATGTAGCTAATCGGTGACAAGTATAAACACATTAAGGTACTATCCTCGCAAGCTAGCTAGCTAGCCAACTCAAGTTACTTCAGCTATAGACTAATTGTAGTAGACAGATAGATCCCAGTGGGGAAATTGCATAATATACGAACACTTTGGTACCATCCTGTTAGTTCATTCAAATTTATGTCTATATTAGTCACGGCTTACACAAATACAGCAAGGTGGTAGAACATTTCAGTAAAATGCTTCTTATATTGACTTCTTACCAACACGTTTTCGACTGTTTCTTTGTGTCAACAGTTTGGGGAAGGCCCTTGCACAAAGCGAGGTCCTTACAGAAATGGTTTGTTGAGATCCGTGTGGAAGAATTTGACTGGCCTGCACAGAGCCTTGACCCCAACCCCATCGAATGCCTTTGGAATGACTTGAAATGCCGACTGCGAGCCAGGCCTAATCAAAAAAAATAAAATGTACTGAAAATGTAGTAGCCATTGCTTAGCAGTTACAATCACATTTGACCAAAAGTAATAATGTTTGAATAAGTTTTTCAATTATATGGCCTTCCATGCTAGTTGTCAGAGAGAAGCTGCCATCATGTCCTACTTTGCTAAAGATAGGCTTTTTGTAATCATGATAGCAGGATATTAATGGAATTTTTTCGTTTACGCAGTTTTTTCATTTGAAAATTTCTCTTTTGTGACCCACATTACCCTCTGACAGACTGCTGACCACAGCAGTATGTTAAAAAGCAATTACTGGGGTTAAAAAGTGAACTGAATTAATCTCAAGAGGATTCAGCTTGGTCGTCCAGTTGTTTAGAAATGTCATTTTGAACCTAACCTACATAAATATTTCTATTTAAAAAATGAGAATCTAGATAATTTTCAGATAGATGGTATAATCAGACCCCATTTATAGTGTATTTTTTTGGGGGGGATTAGGCTGTGAAACTGAAATTCTTGGATCTGGACTGTGGATTTCATACCTTGACCTAAAAGCTTCTCTAAAAAAAAATAATATTAACAGGAATTCTAATGTAATGTACCATTGAACAGTGAGACACCCCATTTGATGTTTAATAATTGAAAATGAATTAGTCACAACCAAAGAAATAATACATTCTTGATATCCCAGTCCAACCTGATGTCATATCTATGGATTTTTAAAATGTTTTATTGTATCATATTCACAGATCCTTTGCAGAACCTATAAGCAGTACATATGCAAGCAGAAGTTATTTTTTTCTTGATAAAGATTTGTTATCAACCTTTAGAGTTTATGGGGAAATGTAATTTAATTAGAAGTTATTGATGAACATGAGATTCAGGCTTTTAATGTCCTATATATCAAAACCACCATATTACCTCAGTGGGGAAAATATTTTCTTCTTATAATTAATTTCCTTAATTTTTTAGGTGTCCGGGCTCCAGCTCAAAAATTGAGCCAAAAATGAGCAGCTTGCATTATTGGCAAAAAGAAAAGAAAAACGGCAATAACAACCTCACTAGTCTCTAGATAAAAATTCAATACAATGAAATGTAGTTGAAATGCTATATTCATATGCTTTCTAGAGATTCTAACGATGTCTTTAAATTTCGGTGATTTCAGATATACTGTACCAGACAAGTTTGGCAGTCAAGCAAAGAAACATAGAACCATTTACATCTGTGGTGATCTCTTCAGTTGAGTCATGCACATGTAATCATAAAAATGTTGAGATAACTTGTCTGAGATTCTTAGAGATACAATACCCACAAAGAGTTTTCGGGTCAACAACTATAAAAACAACAACAATTTGGACTAAAGCTAAACTTTTATCCAAAGTGACTTGCACAGCTGGATATTTACTGAAGCAATTCAGGTTAAGTACCTTGCTCAAGGATAAAACAGCTGGGTGGGACTTCTTTCAGTTACAAGCCTGTCAGCTTCTAGAAATATTAAAAAAAACAATCTATATTTACATAAACTGACAGGATTGTAACTTTATGATTTGTGATTGAACACCATTGACTTTGATAGTGAATTGTAATAACGTGTTTTTTTTTATTTTCACATTTAAGCTAAACCTTTGCACTGTACAGACCCATATGAGATTTGTAATTCACAATATTTAAACTACCTAAAATATGAGTTATTATTCACGGATCTGTGATCTCGTTTTGTAAGGATTATCGGTAGGGTGCCCTCTGTAGGTTGCAGAAAGGAAAGCATGCTTCTTGCAGTGGAAGGACTTGTTTACTTATTTTAGCTAATTTTGCTGCCTACACAATCAATGCTGAACAATAAATTGAGATTTTTGGGTCACCAAGTGCTGCTCAGAAAAACAGAGATGCAGAGAACATTATCAAAGAGAAGCAGTGTGGTTAATTTGTATTAATTGGCTGAACCCAGGCAGTGTTGAAGTATTCAGCCAGTTACAACGTCAAATGTTCTATTTTCGAATACATGGCAAGATTATCAATGTTTCCTTTCAGTTTAGAAATGCACCCATAATCTGTTTATTATTCCAAGACATAAACAGGTTTTTTTCTGCTATGCCAAGCTTGTAACAAAGAGTGTGCTTCTATTACATGAGAACAGTGATAAGCCAAGCGTATACAGGACCCTGACGAGATAAACATGGAAATGTACATAATACATCAGGAAGAGAATAATCAAGAGTTACTCATAAGGTCTTAGCTTTTTTTTCTCTTGGGTCCTTTTGAAATGAACTGCGTGGGCTGCCGCTGGATTAGTGCTTAAGAAACAAGACTTTTAATCAGAAGGTTATAGGTTCACATCCTGGGAGGTGAAGCTTCCCTTTAACCGGAACTATATATATTCAGTATATCCCGTTCGTATGAATGGGCTGCAGGAGACTTGTGAAAGAGGATCAGTTTTAAAAACAAAATTGTGCTGGCTCCAGGAAATTTTCACTTGCGTTTATGTCTTAATCAGAGTTAAATGGCAAAATGAAACTGGATTTACTTGTGTATAACAATATGCTCTGTGTGCATAATGCTCTTTTTAAAAATATATTTTTAAACATCTTCTGGCAATCGTCAAATTCTGAAGATGTTTTCTAAATAATTAAATGAAAAGTTTCTAAATATGAAATGTTAGTAAACAGTAAAACACAAAACTTTGGCTGTCGGTCTCGATGATGTATAAAGCAGAACTCCTTGTTCTTCT
>JAOYSI010073365.1:0-20028 GCA_025775065.1 Hiodon alosoides
CCCCCCCCCACACACACACACACACACACACACACACACACACACACACACACACACACACACACACACACACACACCTTAATGCATTACAATAACTCCCACTGATACCCTTTGCTCCACGTCCACCGCAGATGCAGTCCGTTCATGTGCTCAGAAGCATCATCTGATCCATATTCCTAATGCCTCAGGGGAGACCCAGAGAAAGCCAGCCTGTTGTTATCCATCCCAAAGTGGGTAGCTGAGCTGGACCAGTTTCCTGTTACTGTGGAGTCCCTTGATATGGCCCATGTCCTCCTTTTCCAGTGAGAATCCAAATACCTGGACCAACGGAAACAACCAGACAAGTTGTACATTTCTTTCCCCCAAATAAAAGAAAAGAGTCATTGTCGCTGGGTAACAAATCTCTACACCAAGGTAAACTGTAACCATTAAGAGACCACAAGGATTTACGCTGCACATACTAGTAGATAGTTTGAGGTTTGAAGTTTTAGTAAACTGCACATATTCAGGTTTTGACAAGGCGAGGGGATTGGAATATCATATGGATCACCTGTTAATACTGAGATGGTTTAAGTAACAGCACTTCCTTCAAGTGCAGCACGACAAATTAAATATCATATATCGCTGACGTGAATTGGGTTGTGCCTTTCAGGATTCAACCTTAACGGGACCAGCAACCAACAGTGACGTCCAGACAGTCACTGACCTGATTGGACAAGTGTCCAGGAATGCAGGAATGTTTGAAGGTATCAGAGAGCAAGGCAACAACAAATTTCAGAATTAAAAAAAATGAAAATCGTGGGCTCTAGTGGGAAATTTAACATATTCGGCCTAACAGGCAATTTCAAATTTTCGAACAGTGATCGAAAGAAGAGAAGTTACAACCTGAAGATTACAACCTGTGTTGCCGCCAAGAGAACTGCGCGGGAGAAATGTACGGTAGCTTTGGTTAAAGTTGAGTGAAGTTAGTAATGGCAATTTAAACAGCTCTGAACCATGGAAGGCAGTTTCTCCAGGACCACAGACTACTTTCAGGGTAAAGAACCATCTCACTATGAGGTCTAACAAAAGTACCCCTCTTATGTTGGAAAAAAAGGAGAGACTGTTCGGGCCAGTAAGAATTTTGTTCGGGGCATTAAGGAAAGGAAGTAAAGAAAGGAAACATTAAGTTAAACTAACGACTAGTGCTTATATAATAATGTATAAAGCGCTGAAAGTACCACTTCTCATGAGAAATATGCGTACCGAAATACAAGAGCTGAAATTCACAACGGCGAATAACGCCACAAAAGGATCCGTGCCGGTCATTTTACAGCAGGAGCGCTGTAATCAGGACCAGAGCGTTTAAAGAGAAAGACAAACTCAAACTCAGCTTCTGTGATATGGGCGTTATAAAACTGGAGTGGGTAAGGTCACTTGCGTAAAAAGTTAATGCAGAACACAAGCAAGTCTACAGCAGAGTGGTTGAAAGGGTTGGAATGAGCTAATCGAACCTTAACCCCATCGAGATGTTGTGGCAGGACCTGAAACCAGCAGTTCACGCTCGAAAACCTGCAGGTTTGACTGAATTGGACACAATTCCTCCAAGGCGCTGTGAAAGACTAATCAAAAACAGCCTGGAGTGCAGAAAAATCCGACAGACTATTTCCCAGTACAGTTCATTACGTGGCGTCCGTTTGAATAAAACATTTCAGACTCAGTCAAAGCCATCGTCACCCGTCAGTTCTACACTCCGGCGAGGGAAAAGGAAAGGCACCACCAGGGTCAGGACTGCATGGTGGAGATCAGAGCCGAATTTAAGCAGTGGTTTTCAAATAATGAGGTAATTGCGAGGGTACCGGTCGCCGCCCCCGTGCGTGTGAAGGATGGAGGGAGGAGACGGACACCTACATCATTCCACATGGGTGGGGTCCCAGCTCACATGCCTTCCGTCATGCAACACCTTTAAGGCAGCCATGTCTCCCTCCTCCAGAGAGAACCCAAACACCTGGCCAGCGGGGGTCACAGACACAGGGGCACAGACGGTGGGATGGGTAAGTAAACAGAGGTGCACACTGATTGAAAGACAGGCATTTGTAGCAGTATCGGACAGCACGTTTCGAGCAGCATGTCCGGACAGCGTTCACAATACCAAATTAAAAAAAACAAAAACAAAGATATGATTCCACAACCGCACATTTCCTCTGGAGAGAGTGATGTGGAAAGTGAGTCTGAACGTTGACAATAACTTTGTTATTGGCTGTAGTGCCTGTGAACAAAATGCAAAGCCATTATCCTCCTGATAAATAACCAGTAACTGATGAGGCACAGTAAGAATCACAAACTGTAAGGAAACTCAAGTCTAAAACTGCAGTATTCAGACAGTTGTCATTTTCTCAGCACCCTTAATGAAACCGTGCTTAGCCTCACGCTGCACACAAAGAACGCAGAATAGCTCATTAGTATGTAGTACAGGAGTGAATGGCGGAGACCTTGAGGTTTTAATCCGCTGCCTGTTCTCTGGGTTCTGAAGCAGAGGACAGTTTCAACTCTGTAGGTGTGCTTTCCCCCCCCCCCGCACTATTTCCCTAGCTTTCTGACCTGCTGGGATTTTAACGAGCGAGCTCCCCGTTTCAGCTGGACAGGAAATAACTTGTATGTAGTCAACTATACATCTTTTTTTTCTCTCCATCATTTATTCAAAAAGGGTGAGTGAAAATGTACTCACTTGACAGTTTTCCAAAACCCGCTCTTCCTTGGTTGACTTGGGAATGGTGACGACCCCGTTCTGACGAGACGGGTCAAGTAAGCGGCAGGAGGCAAACGATCAGGCAGGAAAAGAGAGAAAATGAGAGACTGAAGATCAGGAAACGCATCATGTGGAACATTGGGTGGTGCGCGGAGGTCCTGGAGACAAACCTGCACGCTCCATCGGATGCAGACCTGCGCAGGGGTGCGGCCGTACTTTTCGGCCAGCCGGAGGATACAGGGGTGGGTGAGAGCTTCGCCCTTTGCCAGTGGGCAGTACCCCTCAAACACGATCCCCTCCCGCCGGCAGTGCTCCATCAGGTCCTGGGGCTGCTGGAAGGGGTGGTACTCCACCTGAGGGGCGGAGGTCATCGTTTAAGTAGGCGAGTAGGACGCCACATTGGAACAGCTGGTTTTTAATGTGGAAAAGGCAACACTGGCACCCACACCTGGGTTTAATTTCACCCGTTATTCATTAATAACAGGCTGCCGTGCATTAGACACATGGACCGCAACACAGACGGAAACACTAAAAGCACACTCGTTAACAGATGAAGAAAGCTTGTGGTTGAGTCAGTGAGAAGTGACTGAAGGGAGTTTGATCACAGAAAAACTGCAGCCAAACAGCCCACTCTTCTGCAAGTGTAAAACCCAGGCCTGGTTCTGCTTTTACTGCAGGCCTTATCAGTGAGGATGCTTACTGGAAAGCTTTCAGAGGATTCAACAAAAGGGAAAATCTCACACACAGACACAGACACAGACACAGACACAGACACACACAGCTTTAGAGGAGCCTCATCACTGTAAAAGGCTTACTCCGGGAAGTTGTTCTCATAAAGGCTCGATAATTGTATCAAATTAAAGTAGGGCCAAAAAGCTGATATTCACTGGGTGAACATATACTGAAGTCTCTTAGAGGTGGATGTGATCTTTGTATTCTAATTATATTTGACTGAATGCTTTTTTCACAACAACATAGCATTTTTAGCTCCACGCACCTGTAGTTACCGGAATTCCTTTTTTCCTGATACATTTTTTTCTTTTTTTGCAAACTCTGCCATCGGATAGTCATTTCAATTAAATTTGAAACAAACAATACTTTAAATCATTATTACTGAATATATGAATTATTCCGAATTTAATTAATATACATTAAAACGAGTGCCTTACTCAATTACATTCTCAGTTTTGACCCAAAGAATATGCAAATTTCCATATATTCCCTAGTCTCCCTTTTCCCAGCAAGCTTTCATCGGTGTTATAGTACAGGAAGTGACCTCACAGAGCAGACATCCATGGTCATAACCTCCTGGGCGTCTGTAAATGCCTCAGTGGGTGGGGTGATCAGGAGTACCGGAGAACGCGTCTTTGGAGCTTCCTACCAACCAACACCTGTACTTAGCGGGACACTAACAGTGATCCCTCTTATAGTAACGCTTGTTAGCGTGGCAGTGATCCATATGAAACACCTCCAGTCTCACATCGCCGCTTCATTGGTCAGACAGAAAGGATTGTCTCACATCCTCTCTTTCCAAGAAGGCAGATGACTTGACGCGAGCCAGTAGGTTGTTCCTATGGAAACTCAGCTTCAATTGTTTGACGAGTAATAGTCTTTACTCTGCTGTGTCATGTGCTTTGGTGTATAAGTGGCATGAATAACACAGATGGCTTATCTGCAGGACGCCTACTGTTGACATGCACACTTACTTGGCTTTAATAAAGTTCTTTCCATCACAACTTTATTAAAAGTGCCAACCACTAGCAGACACCACCTTTGACGAACAAATAAACATTTCTGAGAAATTTCGTGCTTTAAATAATCTGTAAGAAACGGATTCACGTCATAGTCTTTGATGGAATGCTACTCTTAAACACCACATATGGTCACAGAGTCAGAGGTTTTACCGCAAAGCTGATTAACAACTACTTCCCTTCCTGGGAGACGAGGGGGAGGTAGCCGGAACCCGGCTAGGGGAACGGGTCGTGAGGAAGCCCTAAAAATCGCTGCAGCCCAGGGTGTGTTAGGCAAGAGTTTTACTTCCTCTATTGGCAAGGCGTACACACATGACAAACATCCCAGTCAGACTACCGGCCTTGGCGGTCATGGTTAGGCCATCATGCAGTCACGGGTGAACTTATGTCAGTACCACCAGACACAAACACGCTCACCTGGTTGACATGCGGTACAATACTGCAGTCTTCCTTCAGCTCTTGCAGGTGAGGAACAAGAAAGTTGCTTACCCCAATCGCACGGCACAAACCTGCCAAATAAATCGATAAAAATCAGAGACAGCACATTGTCATGTAAATAGGTCTGCAAGACCTAAAACGGTTATATGGCTGTATGGTTCTACATTGTATCGCATTGCATTTACTGATATCACCGGTTTCACAAAGGAAGATCAGAAAAGTATTACCATTTCCAATGAGTGTGATGCTTAACCAACCATGTACATTGCTATAAAATAAATACTAGCGCTTCGGTTGAACCAATAGGTAACAAAAAGGAGAAAGGGTGTAAGGTGGAGTATAGGTATGTCAAATTCCAGAATGTCAAAATAGTGAAATAACCAAATGAACAAATGTTGATTCTACTGGCAATGTGTACTAGACAGGAAGGACTGGGCAAATGAAAACATTAGAAGGATGTGTGGTAAAGGAGTGTGCCTGTAAGACGGAGAACTCAATAGCTGCCTACAGAAAACACAGTGTTCCCGTCGTCAATGACATAACGGGACGGCATATCAGCAGAGGAAATCTGCAGGACAAGAGAATCCAAGAATCCTTTATTAACGACATGGCTCAAGTGGAGAGATTAGGACCATTCACTATTCCCACAAATTTCACACACGTCAACATGGTCACGTAAAAAACGGGGCTATACAATAGGTTCTGTCATCCTCCCTGATTTATGTTTTGCGGTTGAACCAATGTTGTTGATACCAAGAGACTTTCTTGCAATTGATTTAATTAAATTCAGGTAAAGACTGGGTCCCTCCCATTCACCTGCCGGATCACAACTATCGCTGCTTGCCTCGTCACCGGTGAATCACTGAACTAGAACCCGAAACCACAGCTGCTCCTGTGGGCGGAGGTTGCCCAAGCATGACTTAGACAGCCGCGGAGTTAACGAATCCCCCGCTCACTGTGAACTCTTCACGTGGCAAGTGCTTCTGCTGACACAGTGCAGGACGACTGCTGTTCCTTAGTTGGCACATTTCTGCCGATTGTTACTGTTAACGGAGGCTAGGCAGTCTTGCCAAGCCGTCACGCGGGTCCAAACGGCTTGGTCATTAACCCAGGCCGTAAATGATCACTCAGGTCAGCGTCTCCTTGTGGCCGGTTCTCTTCAACGATTTAATCAACAAAACCAACAAACAAGCCGCCACACGGGTCATAAGTAATCCAGTCCGAGTCCCAAAATCCACAAAAAGTGTTACCAGGTCATCCACTACTTAGAGAGATCATGCAAATCTGCATGATCACGGTTTCAAACCTTTACTCGACCGTAGCATTATGTTATACCGTGGCGGGTGTACACGAACACACCAATAAGAACACAGCCACAATCCTAGAACCCCAAAGAATCCCAAACTGCCAAACACACAGATTCCTTATCTACCCAATTCCATTACCCAAAGCTCAGCTTATGGCACGTACTTACGTGTGTGTGTGTGTGTGTGTGTGTGTGTGTGTGTGTGTGTGTATTTACACACTTTTATATTTAATTTGTTACTTCCTTTTGTGATAGAACTGCGCAGGCAGACAGGAAGTGATGACAGAAAATGGTCCTTAAGAAAAACATGTTGAAAAGGTTCATCCCCAGTTTGATGATTAACTATGGGTCTTCGGAGTTCACCAAAACCAGACGGGAGTTACGAGTGCAGGAGGACAGGGAGTCACCGTTTGTCAGAGCGGGGAAGCTTGGGTAAGCCTGAGACTGAAGTGCGTAATGGACCTGTAGTGACCCAGGAGGTCAGACTGCGGTACCTTCATCATACAGCTCCTCCAAGGCTCGCCACGTCTCTGTCCGCACTTCCCTGTTGGACCGCCCTGACACTCCACAGTCGGGCCAGTGGAGCAGATACAGATCTGCAACATCATTGTGGACATGAGTATGAGAACGTCGTCAGAGTGCAAAGACGTTTGTGCAAAACCACAATCTCACAGATCACAGTCACTGCGCTATCTTTGTAACCGCGTTTAAATACTTTCCGACGCTTCCTTCAGCTTTCCACCAAACATTTTACTTTCACGTCATGCCCGCTACAATGACATGATTGGCATTTATCTGAAACTACTTTTATTTCCAGCTCAAGTTTATTTTTCAAAATGAGTTTTAGATGGTAAACAGAATACTGACCCAGCCTACAGCAAGTAACTGCTGTTACTAACCGTTTAAGGAAGAGACAGTTTCAGGAAAATTCAGGTCGCAGAAAAGAGTCATTTAAGCCACAGAAACACTACACTGCATTGGGTTCGATACTTTTAAAACACATGTAATAAATAAAATGTTTTTTGTTTTGTTTTTTTACTTTAATGAACGAAATATAATTTACTACAGATATGCATTTAACTATTGGCCAATACACTGCAGTAAAGCAGACATTTTATTGCCAAAATCATTCCATTATCAGTTGATTTTTACAACCCCTCTTCAGAACATTCCAAGGATCAGCCTGTACTCAGGAAACTGCTCACTGGTTTCTACCCACTCCCTCCCCCCCTTTGTTCCATTTCCTCTATCCTAAAACAGGGCATTCAAGGTGGGACGAGGTATTTAAGCAGCCAACGTTTATCAAGAGGCCTGTGGTAGTTCATGGAGAGCCGGGCAGTTGTGGCCCGCGGCACGTTCAGCCTGGCCGTGCCTCACACTCAAAACAACAAGACAACGTCCTTTTTTGATGGTGTGAAGTGGTGCCAGAGAAAATTTTATTCACAAACACACTAAATCCTAAAATTCCTTTTCCAGTTTGAAACATGACTTGTGTTCCTTGTGCCCCAAAAATGTGTTCAAATGTCCTCAAAAGGAAAAGCCCGAACATTTTAGACAGAAACTTGAATTTAAAAAGAAACTTATTACTGCTACGTTTTCACTGAAACGGCAGTGTCGGCCATGATACCGCTCGGGTGCGTTACCCAGGTAGTCCACCCCGAGGCGCCGACAGGAAGCCCGGCAGGCCTCCTTGGCACTCTGGTAGCCGTAGTCTCCCGGCCACAGCTTGCTGGTGAGCCAAAGGTGGGATCGGCCCACGCCGCTCTCCTGCAGAGCCTCGCCCAGCTGGTCCTCGCAGCCGTAGCGCCTGGCGGTGTCCACGTGCCGCAGGCCGCACTCCCGCAGAGCGTACACCACGGCCCGGTGCGAGTACCCGCCGTGATGAGATGTCCCTGGTGGGGGAAGAGGTGAGAGGGAGGTGAGAGGGAACAGAGGCACAGGAGACGCAGAATGCCAGACTGAGAGCCCCTGTTTTGTTCCATGACCACCTCGTCAGATGGCCTCAGTTCAGTTTTTTTTAACCAAACTCCACAACAACTGATGAACCGCACCAAGCACTGAATTGCTAAAAGGGACCAGGTGCAAAAACATGGTCCAAAATTATAACACAGAACCATGAACAGTGTACTAAAAAACCTCCTGTTAATAAAACAAACACAATAGACTTCACCAGTGGACTGAATTTTTTTAAACAACATGTTACATAACTGCTGTGCCCATAGCTGGGTCACTTAAACATAGCGGCTTTGCATGTGTAAATAACCGTAAATAATGTGCCAGGGTGAGTCAAGTCAGGGGAACGCCCAGACAAACGCCCAGACAAACGCCCAGACAAACGCCCAGACACTCAGATTGGCTGAGCCCACACTTTGCCTGCTTGACCCAATGAACCCAGCTGGTTGAGTGGTTAGGGCACAGATAAATAAGACAAGCTCCTGGAATCTCCCTGCCCCGTGCCACTATCTGGACGCCCCCTCCCCAAGCTATAGGACTGAAACAGGACCGGGGAACCAAGAGGCCTCTGGTCAAAAGCCAGCCAGCGGGAGCCAGTTCGCCCCCCCTCCCGGCTTTACAAAAATAACACTTGCTGGCCAGAAATAAGTTCTTAGAAATGGACATGCTCCCACCCTTTCTAAAGAAAAGTAGATGTGGCAATAACAATAGGTTGGCGGGGAATTTTTGGTTGAGGTAGCTAGCAGGCGTAAACTCTGGTTTTTCAAAATTTCCAGAACCAATCTTCACCTCTGGGACACAACAGATTTCATACACTCACAGCCACCCAATCCATTGGGAAACGGACACTCAGCTGCTTCTCTCAATCGGTTTTCTATTGTAAAATTACAATATTAGCCAGCTCTCTCACAGTAAATATTGTAAGAAATCCCCAAGCATATTCACCACAAAAACGATAGTATAAATAAATACAATTAAAATAAATATCAAATACATTTACTAAATTAGCTTATGCAGATTTGTAAATAACTAAACTATGTTCCAATGGTTTCATAAAAAGAAAAAAAAGGGGGAAAAAGCATAATTCCCATGTACAAAGTCACACTATACGTGGCAGTTTATAACTGATACTGCCGAGGATCCCAACAAACCCTAATAACTGTTAGAAGACAGTCATCTTATCAGCAATATCTTCGGGTGTTATTTTCTGCCGTCGTGTGCGTGAGACTGTTGACCTTAGTTAAAGCTCTGTGATTGTTTTCAATCGTGTTCGTATTTATATATAGGCCAATTGTTAAAGCTTTTAAAAATAAAGAACTCCTAGAATAACATAGACAAGAATATTGTATTCAGTATGAATACAATGCACACGCTCTCAAATACGAAGTTTTTCTAGACTCTCTCATAATGGTCAAAGGGACCAAAAGACCAAGCATTAATGAAAGAAAACGGCACAGATTTCGTAGAAACGTAAATGTCATTACAGACCGTGTAGCGAAACAGTGAATATGAGATTGCAAAGCATTTAACGACATAAAGACTTCAAATACCTAATTGGACATATTAACTATAATAAGTGAATACCTTACCTAATCCAAGTATTGGTATTTGCAGACCATTAGAAAGAGGAACTGTGGGGTACGTCGAAATTGAATGAGTTGTAGTAGAATTCATGCTTAAGAACTGGCAGTTGATTTATTTTATGTTAATAAAAACGTAAATGACCTCGAATAAATGCTAGATTTCGATGGATTGAATGCACCTTAGTGCCTGTACAGGGTGAAAGTGCGAATACAACTCTTTTACGGCATAAACAGTCGTGAAAACGGCCGTTTCGCAGCACGACGTATTCCACCAGCAACCGCAATTGATTACTTGTATGTGTGCGGGTAAATTATCGAAATCCAATAGCACAAAATAATCCGGATTCGTACAACGTTGCAAACAAAAGTTAAATGAAGAAAACAGTAAAGGTAGCATGAGTAAGAAATATATAACTGCTTGTTTATAACTCAGGACAATCAAATGGTTTGACCACCACCTGATGACTCTAGTCTAGAACACCCACACAGCAGTCTCGAACAGAGCCCTTCCATAGTGTACAATATACATTGCCGAACATGCTCCCATGTTGTATTACCAAGGTGGACATCGAAAACGATAATAATATATATATACGTTAGCACTCATTTATAGGCACAACAACATAGGACAACATCAATTTTGATGGAATCTCACAAGGTTTATAACGTGAGAGCATTTGATACCTGACGTGGCCCTCCGCTTTTCGGGATAATAACGAGCCTTGAGGTGCTCTACAGATTTGCGTGGTTCAACATTTTGAAAACGATGAGCTCTGGGGCGATTAAATGCATTAAAAATGCAGAACGTGAACACATTTTGTTTATTGTCCTCCTTAAACGGTTATCCAACAGCAGGCCCGGTTTACGTGTAACATAAACAACCAGTAAGGCACTTTTAAACCGATAAAGCAATACATTTTGTTTAGATGTTTTCTTTACACCGGGTTCGTATGATTCAACACCATTCTACATGTAGTCACAAAAATACTGAATACATTCCCACCGTTTTATTTTATGTTCAAGGCTTGTTATATCCCTAATGGAACTGACAGGAAAGGTTGAGGTTCAACATTCCTCCATATAGGAATATTGATTTAGCCTGAACCATTTCCTCTTCTAAAACGAGCCCGAAGTCACAAAAGAACAATAAAAAAGGAAAAAATTGAATGGGTGTCCACTTCTTTAGGGAGAATTTCACAAAGGGAACTCTCAACGACAGCGTTTAAATAACCCATTGGCGGTTTAAGAGTGGTAGACAACAGAGTATAGTATTCCGTGATTGTTTCAATCACATGCCTGCCAAATTAACATACACATCTGTTAGTAAAGTTACTACATCGATACACCAGCACGCAGTCCCCCCCGAATAATTATCACCATTTCCTGTTAACTTTCCTCGACACAGTACAATGAAGTCAACGAAATATAGTGATAAAAACCCTCAGAATTTTCATCCTTAACACTATTATGGGTGCATACAACCAATGATTATACAACAAAAATAATGAATGCGTTCGTAGACGTGCAGGTTAAACTTTAAATTAATTGGACTCGGGTAAAACGCAATGTTAAGCCACATAAACTTCAATTTAAACGATTGTTTGGCAACAAACAGCTGCCACGCAACGCAGTCTGGGGGGGTGGTGGTCACGCATTTCAGCCCGCTCAAGTCCTCATTTGTTACGAGGGGGGAAATGTCATGCACGGCTGCGCAAATCAACACGAGACTTTGGAGGAAGTAGAGGAAGTGCCTATAGGCACTTTATTATTTAAAAATGAGGTAGTTCTGTTTTTGTAAATATTTCCTGTTTATTATTATTATATGTATCATTTTCTCTGTGTACTTGTATAATGTCTGTCATGTGCAACAAAACGGCGAGCGTGCTTGCTTGACGTGGTTTGTTTACGATACAACCAGTCAGTTGACTATATTTTGCATGTATTAGGATAAATATGCATCGTTGTTAAAGCTACATTGCAGCTCGGAGTTCGATGCAACTTAAGCACGCATATTGCTTGCTGTGTTAAAATTAAATATGGCAACTTATCGCCGTGATATAAATAACTGCTTTACTTTTGGACTTGCTCCGCAATAACGTGGGTAAACGAAACTAAATCATATGTTTGGTCGAATGCCTGTGCTTAACTTTTGCTTTTTTCCTCATAGTTTGTAAAAGCAATGATTACAAGTATGGTGATAGTTAATGATCTTGGATATTGCCACGAACTAGCGGCCTGCATAGACCCACTCACGTGTTAGGACGAAGTTCACCAACTCTGCTGTCTTATTCAGTATTCTCCGATCCCGATCCTGGGGCTCGTTAATGCCGTTTTTATTTACCGACATCGTAGTGAATTAGGTTTGAATGTCGTTAGCTAAAACTTTTCTCAGTGACATAAATGCTTTTTATATAGATGTGCTTAATGTAAATCTTTTAGATTTTTGGTTACTTTGCTTCGATAAATGAAAAATGCATATTCGTGTTAATTGGGAATAATTAGTTTAGATTTATTACTAATTTATAGGAAAAATCTAACGAGGATTGGGAAACACTGGCCTAAATGTTAGATTTGCCTTCATTCGACAATAACTGGCAGTGTTGGGGCGTGTGTGCATTTAATTTTTAAATAACCTTTGAAATCTCACTATAATGGGACCACTATAAATTACCTTATCTAATTTTCTTAGCAATTGGAAATCTCCACAACATTTGGAGTGCTGTCATTGCAGAACATTCGTTTTGAAAAATAATTTACAGTTCTAACTGTTAAGAGTTTAATTGAAGAGTAGGTAGGTTAAAGTTGGAACACAGTAGCCATAACTGGTTAGCTTTGTTCCAACACGTGGTTGATTGTGATTTCCCCTTTTCTGTGCAGGATCCTCCCCCGTGGTTGTGTGGCGCACAGCGCCCGGCGCATCTACTTTGTGGCCCCACTCCTGGTGCTGTTGGCTGTGGGAGTGGCTCTCACCGCGCTTCTCCCCGCCGCTGAAGACCGCGACGTCTTCAGGGCTGGCCTCATGGAGGTGCTACACCGCAGGGCCACTAACTCCACCCCCCGCCACAAGAGGATCCCGGCGGAGGATTCCTTTACCATCATCATGCAGACGTACAACCGCACCGACATCCTGCTCAAGCTTCTGAATCACTACCAGGCCGTGCCCCACCTTCACAAGATCGTCATTGTGTGGAACAACGTCGGGGAGAAGGCCCCCCAGGTCCTCTGGGACTCTCTGGGACCACACCCCGTCCCCGTGCTCTTCAAGGAGCAGAGTGTCAACCACATGCGCAACCGAATTCAGCCCTTTTCTGAACTGGAGACGAGCGGTAATTCCAGGGCAGAGTGGGTGGTTCAGAGTTTGAGATGGAGAGCGCGTGGCAAGCCAGACAGAATGGGAATTAAAAGCCATTGCTTACTTACAGATGAGCTGTTGTCTCGTTCGCTGACTTTTACAATTTGCCTTCAGGCTAAACCATTTTGTAAAAATGTCGCTGGGCGTACGGTCCAACGCAGACCACATCTGCTTTTGATTTGCATGATGTTAACATAGTGTACGTTTTTATTATCTCCACAGCTGTACTGATGTTGGACGATGATACTCTCATCAGTGTTCCAGACATCAGCTTTGCTTTCTCTGTCTGGAAGGTAAAGTGAATACACGTGGTTATTAATAATTTTATGTAGACGTTGATGTGGAATATGGACTTTGAGTGTTTAAAAGTTCTCTCTTCTTTCCGCCATTTTTGTGGCAGCAATTCCCTGAGCAGATTGTGGGCTTTGTGCCCCGCAAGCATGTGACAACGGCTTCGGGGATCTTCAGCTACGGGAGCTTTGAGCTTCAGGACCCTGAGGAGGGCGCTGGAGACAGGTACCGGAGACGTCTCCTTTACAACCAGGAGACTAGATAGCCGCGGTCAGTTCCGACACTGCAACTCCCGGTGATCCGCTGCCTTACCCTCTTGTGAGATCATGCCTGATTTGCAAAAAATTTTTTTTCTGACACCCTAAATTTTTCTTCTTGACTGATGTGCAAATGGAGGACTTGTTATCACCAGCCATTACCTGTGGCAAGTAGCACATATCGAAACAGCATAGGGTTAGCTAGGTATCGGTCTCCTCCACCTACACACTCCACTCATGTTACCGCAGCTAGTTAACATTTGTGGACTCGATTGACAATTGCTTAGCTAACTAGCTAACTTATTCACAAAAGTAAAACAAGGATAAACAAATTAAATAATGGGCCTGCTATGGCTGGCATGCCACCAAATGAAGTTTTATTGTTATTATTATTTTATTATTTATTATTATTGAACTTATCGGTGTCGTTCAAAAACTATGCCTTGAGGCTCAGGAGTTTAGTTTATTGTGAAACCTTGATGGCACAATATCCATTATCGTATTATTTTTGAATAAAGGTTTTTTTATTAATACCTTATTTATGAAAATTCCTAAATTTAGTTTTGATTGGTCTAATAACAAAAGGAAGGCCAGTCTAACCAGTCTATGACCAGGTTTCTAGATGACTAGCTTTTTTGCAACCGGCCCCTGATCTGTTACATCGCCCAGATTTTGGGCCATAGACATCCTACACCCCTCATTTTGAGGGAAAGTTACTGAGTAGGGTTGACGAGTGAATAGTTTAGGACTCCACAAAATTCTTAAAATCAATAGCATCAACACAAATGAAATTTTCTTATAGGCGAGAGCTGCGATTCACACGTGCGTTAATCATCCAGGTATTCCATGGTGCTGGTTGGCGCAGCGTTCTTCCACAAAGGTTACCTGAAGCTTTTCCAGCAGCAGCCGGCCGAGGTGTTAGCCCTGGTGGACGAGACGCAGAACTGCGACGACATCGCCATGAACTTCATGGTGGCCCTGAAGCTACAGGAGCCGCCGGGCGGGCTGGGGCGGCCGTCGGGCGTGTTCGTCAGGCCCGTCGACATGCGGAACCTGGAGCGCGGTGCCAGCAGCGGTTACGTGGGCATGTGGAATCGGGCCGAACACATGCTCCAGCGCTCCCACTGCCTCAACCGCCTGGCCCACATCTACGGCACCATGCCCCTGCGCTACTCCAACGTGATGATCTCGCAGTTCGGCTTCCCCAGTTACGCCAACCACAAGGCTAGCAGAAACTAGCCGCAGACGGGCCTTGGCCAGCCAGCAGACCCGGAGTTACGAGGCTAAAGCCAATGGCAGTTTTCCTCAGCACAGAGGCCACTTTTGTCCTCCGATTTCTCAAAGCTGAAACCTGAATTTACAGTTAATGCTACAAGTGAACGCTTTGACATAAGGCCAAGGGGTTTTGCGAGGCTTTTCTAACGAACATTAGATCGTTGGTTTCAATTTTCATTCTGTTTCTCACCACCTTATTCCTTTCTTTTGTGTCACACTTGACGACGGTGCAGTATTTTAAGCAGGATTGAGCTTTACTGATAATTGACCACGATGAAATGTGAGGGGGTGAAACCAATCAAATGATGAAAAACCACCTTAACTGTACTAAAGCCTTCTCGTTGACTTATTACCTGGCTTGTGTTCCTTATCCTCAGTTTAAATTAAATGATTCTTTGGAGCATGAGGATCAAAACCTAAACTGATATAAAATATACTGTATATTTATAACTTTAAAAAAAAATGTATTTAGCAGGACTCGTTGAGATGAAAGACCAGCGGTCTTACACATGTGCATGCATTTTGCAGTGTTCTTATTGTAGACGTTATTAGATGTATTTCCTCGATGACTGGGCAGCTGTGTAGTGGTTAACGTATCTAACCCCTAGAGGTCGCTAGTTCAAATGGCAGCACTGACTTGTGCCCCTGAGCCAGGTGTCAGTAAATATCCAGCTGTATAAATGTGTCAAATATTGAATTTGCTCTTGACAAGAGAGACTGTTTCGCACTTAATAAAAATGTTATGTAACTACTTTGTATTATATACCACGAATTCCGTTAAATCCAAAGAAAGTGGATTTGTTTGTGATACAAACATTTAAAATTAAGTATGGCTTGCTTTTTAAGTCGGGATGTATTTCTGTGTAATTTACAAACATAAAATGATTAAATATTAATAACAAAATATGCAATGCGCCTAAAAAATACTAATGAACAAAGGTATCTCAAAAAGCTGTTGTTTTCTAGACAGCATGTTTTTTTTCTTCTAAATGCTGTATGTTATTTGCATTTGATACCTCAAAGATTACAGTAGAGTGTAAGATTGAGTAGGTTAAATTTGTCAAGATGCATGAAGGTTTACCATTTGTAGTTCTTTTTGGCCACTAGATGTAGGGCAAGCACCAACAAGGACAATTATGGAACCTATGGGGGGGAAAGGGTTCACTTTGGTTTATTCGAAATATTAATGGATCAAGATAATAAACAGTATCGTGAGAGTGAAGTTTCGTGTTTCCAGTTATTATATTTTACACTGTTCCATTTTTAACGCATTTCTTCGAGAACCAATATACACTGAATACTGAATTATCCCAGTATTTAAGGGACAGTCCATTTTCAGAATAGACTGCGGTATTGGGTAACTGTGACATATACACAGCTTCTTCCCTGATGAGACAAGGCAGCAGATTTATTTGTGTCAGTTTGTCAGTATTTATGGCCCTCTAAATCTTTTATAACCCATCCACAGAAAAGTGTCTTACCACTGGTTTTCAGCACCATATGGGAGATCAACATCTTTCTAGAACATCATTAAACGTTACATTTTCTGTATGTAATTTATTTTCTTTGTTACAATGGTTTTTAGGTGAACTTTGCCAGCTCACAAAGATATTTGCTCTTCATTGCGAATGGAGCTGTATAGATGATGGCCATTCTTATAAATCAATTTGTGTGCCATTACACACAACGTACTGTAAAGAAAACTTAGTGCTATGAAAGTCATCACATGGTTCTTTTTATAATGATTATTTATTATGTTCTTATTTTTGTAAATACCATTTGTATAATAAATTTAAAAAAATACAAGTTTAAGTCCAAAAAATCCTGTCAAACAACAGGGTCTGAAACCCTGAAATAACCAGGAGCCATGACAGATCATTTGCAGGAGGCAAGGGAAATTACGGGATGTAATAGATGTTTAGCCAGGAAGGGGGCTTACCATAACATGGAGTTTAGGAATTGTGCCTAAAAAAATGTTATAAAATCGCAAACAGCCTTCTGGTGCATTATATAAATAGTAACTATTACTATTGCAATCAATAGGGTAGACCTGTGTAAAAACAAATATAGCTGAATATAACTTAACATTGTTCCATAAAGCATAAAGTAAATTAACTTAATGTTGCATAAACTTCAGTTAGGGATTATTTTTGTTAAGTGCCACAGAAACAAAAGCAGGAAAAAGTAAGAATGGTTTTCTCGGGGTTCCGGAACTGCTTCACGTGCTTTTCCTGAGTTGCCAGGCAACGTCGTCTCCAATTTCAAGTAAGAATCTGGGTTAGTGAGAAAAACAATAAACATTACCAATAACACATTTTCAGACCTATTTCAATAACCTATTTTCAGAAAAATACTTCCCCTGTAATTAACATGAAAATATTATTTTGTTAATATTTATTGTTAATGCTCTATTGAGATGTCTTCATTTGCTTTATGAAAGAAAAAATACATTTTTGTATAATTTTTTAGTACGTTTCTTCAGTAAAACACTCAAATATACAAAGATAATTACTGTGGACTATTGGGTTACTGTTTAAAAATAAGGCCGGTTTCGGGAACTTCCAATTTGAGGGTGTTGTTTTCCCCCACCAACAAATTTTAATTCCCTGGGTCCGCAGGAAACGCTAGAGAAAATAATGGTATTTAAACGCTCTAGAACTCACATTACACCTTCACCCGTGTCCCCCTGGTGTCCTCGCGTCTCCTTCACAGGATTAATTGTATGGGTCGCTGTGTTGTACCGTCCAACGGGGTGTCATCCGTTGTATTACCGGGTATATTCGCCGCAGTTCTTCACCACTTCAGACACCTCACTCCTAAACTGATCCCGATAGCCCTTGTTTTAGAGGTGTGTTCGTGTTTCCTTAAATTTAAATAATATAATATTAAATAAACGAGGACACGCCTTTGGACGGTATATTGACAACCATATTCCTAGTCGAAGCTATCGCGTCACGGTTTGACCTCGGGCAGGTGAAGTGTTGACTTCAGTTCCCCGTAGAAATCGGTTTTCCCTCCGTATTGAGCACATGTGTGGTACTTCAGCGCACGGACCTTTTTACGTTGACCATGGTGCGCTTTTGCTAATCTGAAATCACGTTCAAAGCACCGTAGCAGCTCGTGGCCTGCCTGTGCTCGTGCGTAGATAAGTTGTATTAACCTCTCGACTCTTCGCGGGACAGAATGACGATTTCATCTGATCATATCGAGTGTAGCAGAGGAGCATTAATTTAGAATGCATATTATGCTCTACTCGAATAATTATTTATGTTCTTAATTGTATTAGTCGACGCTCTCCAGCTTAAAATTATGACAATATGTTTTAAACTGGAGATCTGAACTACAATAATGTATTTTACAAAAAGAGAAAAAAACATTACATTATTACAAAAAAATTACAAAAACAATTTATACAATACTCGCACAATTATTCCTTCGAATATTACAAATAATTACAACGAATTATTTGTAAAGGAACATTTTCAATGTTGTGTTCAAAGTCATCTGAGTGAGAATTATAGGTTTAAATGTCCACGTGGGTTTCTAATTTCCTTACCTAATAGTTTTATTTTGTTTTTCGCATTGTTACATTGGATAACGTGCGCTAAACCGCCCTGTGGCTGAGTCCTAAAGTTTTCGTGTTGAATAAAGCATTGGCCTAACGGCATAAATATAGTTGGATACAATTATTATATTTTTGTTATTACATATAGGCTATAAGAAATGATTTCTGTTAGTATTAACCAGAACCAGAATTAAATAAAGTATTGACATAGCCTACTGTACTATCCTTAATTATTATATTTCGCTCTTACGTATGTACATATTTTGTTAGCACTGTGCCAGGGACAAATGGTTCATTTTGGATTTTATTTTTGTACTGCCTTCAGAGTTATACAATTTATATTAGAATAAAGGTGTGAAATCTCACTCGAATTTCTTTGAACCTTGTTAGGCATGTCCTGCTTAGCAGAGGAAAGCATTACGACGGTGGAATATAGGGATGGTCGACTCGTAGTGACAGTTTTGGACAATAACCTGATTTACTAGCATTTCCGCTATTTAATTTCTCCAGAAGGTATCTGACAATTATAATAGATGAAAGCAATTTTTAAAATGTTAACATTTTTAAAAACAAACTTAAAACAAAAATATTTAGAAATCACCTTATTTATTTTTCTTTGCAAACAGTTCAAAAATTATTTAAGTTTACAAATCAGCAATATATACTTTAATTCTACAATACAAGCAATGGAGACAGAGGTTTGTGAACAGTACTATGTATTACCACCGTAGATTTAAATCGTCTACAGACACTGAAATATTTTACAAGCTCAGAGAGAGAGAGAGAGAGAGAGAGAGAGAGAGAGAGAGAGAGATCGTGTGTTGGGGAGTTATTCTATTTTTTAGGAGGTAGAATAAACACAACAATTCCCTGCAGCCACTGTACCTTTCAGTACTCCGAGTTTTAAAACCGGACATCTTAAATTGATTAACCTAAGAAAAACAAGATACAAATAAAAACGAAGCGAACTTCTGTGTGGTTTATGACGACACGTACGTCACTCTTAAAATAATCTTAACCTCAGAATCCGAACGCCTGGGATCATTGAAAACACTACATTTCAAAATGTTTTTGATTGAGAACTCCTTAAAAATGTCTTTCAGAAGAATGTCGTCGCATAATAATTATTATGAATGATTTCTGTAAAGCTCTTTTCCACATGAAATATGGTCCACACCAAACAAACCGCAATTTTTTTCAAATAATCGACGAAAAAAAAAGTAGTAACACTTAATATTTTTAATATTGACATAGGTTAACAGAGAAGCATTAAATCAATTTAATCAATACAATCAATTCATTTAGACAAAAAATTAAACGTATCCTGTTTTATACTTCTATTTAAATATTCCAAACCAATACGAAGTGAATTAACTACTCATCGTGTAGAACGGCGTTCTAATAACCCTTATATTGTGCCTGTTGAAATTTTTAAAATAACCCTTGCAAACGATAATTACTTTAATGCCTTAATACAGAATTTTCCCAAGGGGCAAACTGACTTTTGTCACATTATATCAGAGATATTC
>JAOYSI010073366.1:0-20022 GCA_025775065.1 Hiodon alosoides
GTTAAGACCATTTCTTGTATTGCGTAATGAATGCAGCAAAAATTAAAACGTTGCCTAATCCACTTACAATTTCATAAGTTTTGGGTAATTATTAAATTTTGCAAGGCGCTAAACCCCCCCCCCCCCCCCCCCACTCTTTGGTTGCATAAGGCAGAAGTATATTGCTTGCTTTTAAGCGCTTCCTTTGATTTACAGTATTACAACTGGAGCAGCAGTTAGTCACAGTAATTTCTGGGCAGTCTTGTTTCCTTATCACCAGAGTTATCTACACCAGTAAAATATCTGACATGCACCCTTTTCCCATAACACTTAACATCTGCTTCCTCATTTCTTCTGTGGGGTTTAAAGTATCAGCATGAGCAGGAATGAAAACTCCTTAGTTCTCTAGACTAAAGGCTTATACACCCTATAAATGCAGAAGTATGGCTCAACCCGGAGGATGTTGATCACACAATGACAGCATTAGAGACAAGAAAACCAAGGAGAGAAATTGGGGACAGTTTCAGTGCACTGTGAAATACCATGGGTTAGAAGCAAATCAAAGATCCAAAAATGAATGTATAAGTGTGTGAATCTTTAACAGCCAGATAACACTAGTTTAACTCCCTTTGCCATGTGATCAGTACTTTTGTCCTTGATTCTAATGCGGTGTTGCTTTGTAGTTGAGGGCACTGTAGCAGAAAGCTACTTTAGCTGTGGTTTCAAAGAGCAAAGAAAAACAGGTTTGTAATCATACAAATCAACCAAAACACCCACGTGGGCAGGAAATGGAATTCCGGTTCTAGGCACTGCTCTGCTGAGTTTAAAAGCAAAGCGATTATCTTTAAAAAGGGCGAACATTATCTAATGTAAACTTTTTTGCAACAAAAAATAAAGTACCTTTAGTAAAGCTTTTCAAATTAACTTTATTTGCTTTATCAGCACTATATTACAATGCAATGATAGCAGTCTGAAATCAAACAACAAAACAAGCAAAAATCTGACACTCCTGACTTTTGATAACTCAACACAAACTTATATTTTGATAATAGAAAATGGACAGAAACCTATACATTTAATTATTTACAGCCTTGATAAATAGACTAATACTGCTTAATCACTGAAGATGGTCGGATTGTATTTGTCTTCTCCATATTCAGTGCACTGGAATAAGTAAGGAAAAACTTAACAGAACAATACCAACGAAGATAACTGCTTAGCAACCAAAACATTAAGATCTGATGAAGATGGGGGGGAGCTGAAATTTAAAAAAGAAGTTCATGGTAAATCACAGGTGGTATGTTTTCATCCATACGGAATGAGATACCGTGTGCCCTGGAAAGCAAATCTTGACTCTTGACGATAGAGGAAAAAATTGCTTTGAACCGAGAGGAAGGCAAATTAAACTTGGGATGGTATTTCACATTTATGAGGTTCAGAGGTAATTCTGAACTGGAGGAAAGAAAACCTTTGGGGTGACAGCAACTGTGACACCAAAGCAGTGCGACGGGGCAGAGGAAAGCTTTCGTCCCTTCATCTATAGGGCCACATGGGGATCCCTTGGATATTGCGTGGGGGCCGGCTGAGATATGACCAAGGACCCCCTAAGGACCAAGTATAAATGACAAACTTGTCACTTCTTTCATTAACACGGCTGCACAGAAGTGGAACAAAAGTCAAGTCAACAGAAAAAAAAACACACTACAACATTCTTCTGTAACACAAGAAAAAAATAAACAACCTCAAAATGGCAAACAATGTACATGAGCACTTAATGATTAGGTAAATCTAACCAAATCCAACCGGAAAATTCATAGGCTTATTTTGTCCTTCCACTTACACATGAAAAAAACACTTATTTTCCGCCACTGTTGTGCTTCACATGGGTACTGCTGCCTTTTACCTGCGTTTTAGGTAATGGAGAGGAAAAGCATTGAGCTTGACGGTGAAAGGTTGTCCTCTCTGCAAGGTCTTCGACGATACTATAGTCTCCACAGTGCTGTCTGAGGAACCAGCCTTCGCCAGAAATGGTGTACAGCAGCATTAAAGACACGCTTCTACCCCCTTTTGTTTCAGACTTACTCTGTTACTTCTCTCCTTCAATGTTCTCAACGAACACAATAGCCATTCCTAGATACTCATGAGTTACCTGAACTAACCTGGATCACCTGACCAGAGCGATGTCATCGATCTTACCATCTCTCCTCCACTGCATTCCAAACCATTTCCTTATGCCCAGCGCCTCCCCCCCGCCCTCTTCAGCTGAGATTGCTAAAGTGGGCAAAACTGGGCACCTGTGCAAGCATTTTAGTGGCTCCCTGAAGAGGGCCAAAAAGGAACAGACACATAAACACATATAAAACAACAGTAAAGGAGTTGGCGTGTAAGTAACAAAAGTTTCATTTCCCCTTTCCTTCCCCATGTCACACAGGGATCCGGTTTAATTCCCTGCCAAGGAACTAAACTAAATTTGAACAAATAACCGAAAATGTTACAGAAATCCAAATAAAGGGGCTGAAAACATACCCTTAAAATCCAGGACTGCCACCCCCCCACAAAAAGAGCACGTACAAGGGCCTTTGTAAAAATAGATGCACATTGCCTATATCTATACAAATTAAAGCACATTGAGGAAAGGCTCTCTGAGTGGGACATTTTTTATGTAAGCAAGTTATGCCACATTCAGTCAGAATTACTGAGTTAACAGGGATTTTGTGTGTGTGTATAAGAAGGCGTCTTTTTAGACATTTCTGTTTGCAAGGGCTCCCTGAAATGTGGATTGGGGGCACAGTGAGAGTAAGGGCAGCTCCCAAATTGTGGGACGGGGCAAGGGAAACATCCGAACACTAGAGAGGTGGGAGGTGGTGAGAAGAAAGGCTCTCCTCAGAGCCTCCAGCCAGTTCCCAGAATGCCCTCTGCTACATCATCTGAGTCCCAGTGCTCCAGGGAGAAAGAAACCCCCCCAGCGCCCCGGCCCGTTTGAAAACACAGGTCCCCCGCTTCGTAGCCTGAACAGGTCTACACAGCCAGTCGCACAAGCGCAAAGAAGTCCTGCTGGAGGTCTAGTGTCTCTTCATGGACGAGACCTTTTTCTTCCTGGCCGCCAACATCTCGTAGAAAGGGTCCCTGCTGATGGCCGCTCTGGGGGCAGAGTGGGAGAAAGATTGGGATTAGGGAGAAGAGGTGGCTTGCCTCCCTGCACTGTTCCTGGCTGCCCTCGGAGGAAGGACAAAGAGGATGGGAAAAACGCAGAGGACAAATTCCAATTGTGTGTTACTGAGCACGTCTGTGTGTGTGGGGCTTGCTGTGTTATCACGCTACTGTCACCATGCATGGGTTGTGTGTAACTATAAAATGGCAATTAAAAGACTCCCTTTCCTTCCTTTCCTTCCTAGTTCAGGTCATATTCCCACATGAACACACAGACACACACACACACACACAGGTCTATACAATCATACACTCTCACTTGATGCTGTTGATCCACTCGTCCTTTTCCTCGGTGGTGGGGGCAGAGATGCGGTAGAAGGTGTGGTTCCCCTCCACCACCCGGCCATCCGCCTCTGTCTTACAGGCCTTGATCACCTGGTCCTTGTTATCGGGGATGAAGAGCTCAAAGCAGTTCTGCAGAATGTGACAGAAAGGGTCGGTCAAAGAAAGAAACAGGCAGAAGGCATGTAGCCCCAAGCTTTAATTATGCAACAACCTCTTTCTATTCATTGTGAGGGACCGTGCACACATGGCTTCATGAAGAGGACAAAAAGGGACAAAAACAATGTAGATTCCAAACCGCAAATTGGAATGCTGAGAGAAGAGGAGCTGTCACTGGTTCCAGTAAAATGGTCAGAGGCAAGAAGTGTTTACCTATCTAGGGAGTGTATCCGTTTTTAACGGAGTCATAAAATTGAAGTGAGGTGTCCACTTCTAAAGGAAGCATGATAAAAGAGTTGCGAGAGGAGGGGTTCTATGCAGCCCTAAAGAAACTTTGACAAGGGGCGAGCGCATCTCTGGTTTTAATGAACCAGTGTGGAAAAGCAGTTTACTTTGAGGTGGACTACCCTGGCCCTTGAGAGCCACAGATCTTCATTGTTTAACCGACGTTACTGGTTGCCCCTGATCTAGACAGTCAGCTTTAAATTGGGCAAGGGGATGTCAGGTCCAAAAACAAACTGAGATAAGGGTAGGGACCTACTGGCTTCTTGGAATCGTCCACTTCTCGAATGCTGAGATTCTCCAGTGGAATGATCCCTCTGGGCTCTTTATCCTGGGAGGGAGAGAGGGGTGAGAGCAAGAGAAAGAGATTTGATGTTTCAATACACCTTTACTCACAAGAGGAAGCTTTAGGATTGCTTTATTAAAAATGTAATAAACTAAAATATTCCAGTAGGTAGCATTAAAATAGCTGGGGTAAAGTGTACTAAAGTGTAAAAAACATTAGCAAATACTAAATTTGTTACTCAAAGAAACAGAAACGAAAACAGAGAGAAAGTGCATTCTGGGATATGTAGTTTGAGCGTGGATACTCACTGTGGTGTACTCAAAGTAATATAGACAGTTGTCAGTGAGGATGAACCACCTTCTTTTCCAGGTTTTCACCCGTCCACCTGAAAAAGCCCAAAAAAATGCAAGTCAGGTGAGGTCAGGCGTGACGGCGCCGACAGCAACAAAGGCAAACATAGAGCAGCACGGAGGGATGGCAACGGCAGACAGGCACATGGACAGACACACTGACTCGCAGCTGCACTCGTGGACTTTTACTGCAGGCCGAGTTTACTGAGTCTCCCACTCTCCTCATACACTAACCCCCATTCCAGCGCTAAGGCAAATCTTCAACAGGCTTGCACACCCCTTTGACCTTCACACCAAGCAGCGGAACAAACGTGCAATGCACCCAAGTGCCCTCTTCCTGTGCTAAGAGCCTGCCCATACAGGCCAGACGGTTTAGCTTAGAACAGGGCAACACACACGTGCACAAGCACTCACACAAAATAAACGGGCACTGGCTCCTAAAAGAACTGTCACTGTCTCCTTTGGCAGTGTGACACAAGGGCCACTGGATGTTTCCAATACGGCCTTTAGTATTGCAGTCTCTTTCAACAACTTTTCATTTCGACAAACTGGAATTTGCTGCTCTTGTATGGTTTGATTATTTTCTATGTTTCTGTGATCCACTATGAAGGCTGGCAGACAGTGCCCTTGTGCATGAGTGGCAAACAGTAAACAGTGGAAAGAGGCCAAAGGCAGGAAAGGTCACAAACTGACTGATGGCACGCCACTGGCCCTTTGAGTAGGGCTGTTATCCTTCACTCTACTAGTCTCTGTGCAGATGAAAACACAGCCATCCAGAACCAAAAGCACAGGGGCATTAGATCTCAACACCAAAAGCACCGCTGCATGGACCACACCCCCATTTATCAACACCAACATCCTCAGCAGCAGCGTTGTGGGGTGTGACACAGAGCAGAGACAGACAACAGCACGCAGCTGCAGAGCCGACTGGACCATTGGGTTGAGCGGAGCTATCGCCACTCGGGGGGAGCCAGTCACTGGACAGCAGCGGAGTGGACTGTCAGACATGCACCTGCGCGCACATGCACATGGGGGCACCAGTGCACCATCAGTGTTGCTAAAGGGGTCTGCTAAAGTGGAAAAGATAGAGGTTTCTCAAATTACCTTCTCAAAGCCTCTCCCTCTGAGCAGATTTACTGTTGGTGTGCTGTGAATTGCTCAAGACAACTCTAGTACAGCTAAATTAAGATTCTTCACCAGTTTTTCCTTCCTCTCACCATGGCCTCCAACAATCTGTCGATTTCTTATATATTACCACCAGTAACCGAAAACACACTGCTCCGTCTACATCCACCACCTCCATAACAAACACTCCAGTGCCCCCACCTGGCCATTCCGCTGCAGTCCGGCACCACCCCAGGGAGCGCGCTCATTGATACTTTTGATGGTTTTCAGCATGAATTAGAACACACAGCCTGAGTAGCTTTGGCACAGATGCAGTAGTCCCATCTCGTCCATCCCGGCAGGCTGTGGTAGGACCAAAACTGCCTGCTTTTAATCGTGGTTTATAAAATCAGGCAGGCTGGCAGATCAGTCATTCCAGTTTTCTGCTCTTTTGCTTCAGGCCACTTTTTATTTGGGTAGCAAAATAACAAATTTTGGTGGAAAGGAGATGGGAGATGCTCTCTCTCTGAGGATACTGAGGGGAATACTGCAGCTTCCAAAAACAAAACCCGCAAGAGTTGACCACCACAGCGACAGAGATGAACGACTCTTCGCTAATAACAAACAAAGACCCACAGGACCGGCCACCACAGCGACAGAGATGATGAACTCCCCACTAGTCACAAGCAACGGCAAAGGACAAACTTTGAGAAGCGCCACATGGACAAACCACCAGCCAAGATTAATCAACTAAGGAACAAATTAAACTATTTTTTTTTATTTAAATTTTTTTATTAAATAACTGTTAAATAAAATTAAAATTAAAATTAAGGCATGGCAGACCACCAAAAAGCACCTGGGAGCAGAGCTATGAACTACTGCTGGGTAGGAGCGAGTGTACATACCTCCTGGAGGAAGACAACAGCCAAAATCATGGAAACAAACATACAAACAAAGAAATGAGGAAGAAAAGAAAACAAAATAATATTAAATCATATGAAATTATACCCTGGGCACTTGTTGGGGAAAAGAAGGCCTCAACACGCATTGCTCAGGGAAGGTTATTTTAGGTTATTTAGAAGGTTACATTTAGAGCAGGGGTTTCCAACCCTGGTCCGGTAGAGCTGTAGTGTAGGCAGGTTATTGTTCTACCTCACCACTTCATTCTTACAAAAAAGTCATTATCTGGATAGGAAATAATTTCACCTGGTGTTTCCAGGTGTACGTCAGACACTGATTGGGAGGTAGCTTGAAAACCCACAGACACTCGGGCTCTCAAGGACCGGGGGCAGGCCATCCCAGCATCAGAGTGAACAGTAGAGCAGTTCTTCAATTTGCCCAACAGAGGGAGCATCAGCCAAAAGCAAAGGTCTAAGAGTCCCATAATGCACTGTGTTGCATCTGATGCACTCCCTATAAAAAAACAGTGTCTCTGACTGGCTAGTTAATTATCTGTTCCGGCAGTGCTAACACCTGGTGGATCAGGCTTTAGTTTGGTCTAAACACAGTGCTAATACCTGGAGATGCAGGCTCCAGTTCAGATCTGAAGACAGTGTGAATAACCGAGCAGTGTGCACGGGTGAGTTGGGGGCTGTTTTCTGCATGAGTGAGACAGAGAAAGTGAGTATATCAGGTATGCGAGGGTGTTTGCATGCGTGTCTGTCATAAATCCATCTAAGTGTGTGTCCGCAGGTGCGCGAGTGGCATGGTGGACACTGTCCTGGCCAACTGCAGTATCAGGGTATTGCCAACCCACTTGGGCATAGCTGCCAACGCTGCAGCCAAAGCATGGGCTCCAATGTGACTGCCATGCACCGGGAATGAACAAAGAGATGATTGTATCGTTCTGCTCTTTATATCTGTATTAGAAGAAGAGGGATTTTTGTTTGCAGCTCTTTAGTCGTTTGTATATTTTTGGGGATACCATGCGGCCGGGAATAATCAGGCTTTGTTTTTAATCTGCCTGGGGAGCGTTCCTTTTTCAGCTGAAGGGGGACGAGGGGGAAGAGATAAGGCACTCAATTATTGCACCACCATGGTCAGAGGAGCCATGGTCGGAGGGTGCATTTAGAGTAGTCCCTCCCCCCAGAATGATGGAGGCACCAGGGGGAGTCCTGATGAAGATCCTCTTAATGAATGGCCAGCAGGGTGATTTGGCAGGCGAGCGACTAGCCAATCGGGGCTGGTCGTCTGAGTGCAGATTTTCAATTATCTAGAGACAAATAACGCTTTCAAAGCAATTCAGAATGAATTAATCCAACAGAAAAATAAATAGTCCTAAAAGGTGTGTGTGAGAGCCTTTAATTCCAATGAGTTTTTCTGTGTGACAGTTACTCATAGTGCTATCTAGTTAATTAATTATATGAGAAATTAACTTGTCTGTTAGAATCCCTGGAGACTGAAATCATGACACATTTGGGTAGGCAGTGGGTTCTGCCTCTATTCGCAAATGATTACTGACAAAGCTGGGTTTGAAAGGACAAATTATGTAACAGGAAGGTCAGGTGCCACGTTTGTATCCTATTATCATAAATTAAAGAAGAACTATATCCAAGTAAAGACTTAAATACATTTTTTTTCTCCTTCCATGACAGCCTAGCAGTATGGGGTTTTGCTGTGTGAGTGCGATGGAGAGCAAGCTTGCGTCCATGGATCTGCCCGTCACTTTTGAGTTCCCCACTTTCTGAAAGCCACTTCCACCGGGGCCCTGTGTTGTCACAGCCGCCCGGCTGGTACTGAGGCCGTGAAGAGGGACTAGTGAGTGCAGAGTAGGTCATTAAAAAAACACAGTCAGTCTGCGGGGGCCAGCGCAGTGGGTCTGTAGGGGTTCTTAGTCTCGTGGGGCGACCCTGGGGAAGTCAGTCCGCCGCTAGTCCCAGCCCCACCGCTCACTCACCCAGCTTGAGGAGCCACCCCTCGCGATCAGGGTTGAAGAAGGTGTGCGTGAGGTCGTTGCCGTCGTCCTCTGGGATCTTGAAGGGCTCATTCTTGATGCTCTCGTACAGGTTCTGTAAGGGCAAGAACCCACAGGGGTCAGTACAGGGAGGGTGAGAGTGTGAGTATGAGCAAGAGAAAGAGTGAGAGACAGGAACAAAAGAGAATTAAATCTTTGGTCCTTTTGGTGCAGAAACATTTTAGCCTGTTCTTGTGCAGGACGAGCAGGAAGGAGACACACAGACCCGAAGCAGATCCTCGGGCAGGTCGCCCCCGTCGTTGATACCCCGGTTCATGGCGATGAAGCGCTCCACCGTGGGCTTGTCCTTCACATTGGGGTTGTGCAGGCTGGTGTTGAGCATGATGATGGCAAAAGAGAGGACGTAGCAGGTGTCTGTGGGGAAGCGAGACTTACAACCGTGCACTGTGATGGCCTGACCATCGGAACCCAGGACGCACACGCTTGGTGAAGGGTGTGAGACTGGTTCTATCTCCAGCATTGAAGTGGGAAGAGCTGGGGCTAAGCACTAATGCACTGTTTAAATATATATGACAATTATCCAGGCGGAAAGGAAGGCTTTTTGGAACAAAGGAGATAAGTGCGTGTGTGTCAGTGAGTCTGAGTGAAAGAATATAGTTCGGAGCGTTGATAAGAGAGAAATAGGATGGGGTGGAGTGAGGGGGGATTTGATGACTACTCGTAAGAGAGCAAAACTGGATAAAGTTGTTTCAAGTGAGTGAGCAAGTAATCGAGTGAGTACTGTGAGTGCTCTCATGACATCAAATACACTGATGTCCCACTCATTGCATGTATATCAATAAATGAATTTTAAAAATTAGTCACATACACACATTATCACACGCACACGGACACATACACAGAAACCCTACCTGTGGACTGAAAGACGCCAGGATTACACTGGCAGTAGCGCTGGGCGAAGGCCTCCATCATACGGTCGATCTTCTGTGCCTCTCCTGGCAACCGAAAGCTCCACAGGAACTGCCTACATGAATGGAATCCAAAAGCTGTAGTTTAGTGACAGTCGTCAACTATTCAGACTAGTCAAAGGGGGACAGGGTCTCTTTCAGGGAAAGCCTTACATCCAAAGCTACATAAAGTGCTTCTTTGACAGTATCACTGGGTTAAGACATGTCGGGGCTATGCCGGGTACCCGTGGAGGTCTTACCTGAGGGCCTGGACCAGGTTCAGGTCCGTGAACTCATGTAGCTCCACGAAGGCGTGTAGAACCTGGATGTTGAAGTCATCCCTACAGCACAGACAAAAACACTGATGTCAGCAGGCTGAATGACAAGCACCACGGGGACTGAGGTACAGCCAGTACATGGCTTCTGTTGATGGGGCTTCACACAAGGCCAACCATGTCCACATTCTTCTCTCTGCCCCTAACTGCAGAATTCGCCTGACCCATACCTTTAATGACACTTGAAACCGCTGCAGCAAAAGAGGGGGAGATCACTTGGGTAACTGCCTAGACCTCACAGGCCTAATGTGACGACACCAGGAGCCAGGAGGCTAGGCTCAAACCTCTCCAGAAATTAGGTCCGGACTGTGCATAAACAAGAAGTGGTCTGGTGGCGTTCTGCAAGCATTGTTCAGCTCCTCCAATGCCCTTGCCTCTCCCCGCTCCCTGACAGTGGCCAAGATTGAGGTTAAACCATGTTCGTATCGTTGATCTTCTCCCTGTTCTGAATTTTTTCGGGGGCAAAAGTAGTTCAGGAAGGGAAAGACTAGGCAATTGAGCAGCCACACAGCCAGCACAAACTGCTGGGCCTTCACCTCCCCCCCCCGCATTTGCTGCCCACGGAACGCACAGCAACCAGGCAGGGTCTATCTAGGAGGGTAATCTCCTATTACTGCAGAGGATAGGCTGGCATAAAGACAGGGGTTTCAGAACAGCATCCCGATTTACAAAAACAGACAAATGAATAAACCGATAAATGAGGATCACTGTGCTTGTTCCTCAGCCAGTGCTATAAAGCCCTAACCAAATCGTAAAGAGGATTCTCCGTGGCCGTTCCAGCGGCACACCTAAAGCTCGGGTACCATAGCGACCATAGCCTCAACACATGGTTGGTCAATGGCAGTGGGTTGTGAGTGTGTTCACCCACACTGGGAGCCTGAACAGTGACTGTGACTGAGGGCTGGGGCGAGGAGTGTGAAACATCAGGTTAGGCCAGGGTCCCTTTGGGAAGACGGTTGTACTGAAATAGCAATGTGAAAAGCTGGCCAGCACCCGCCCTGCACTGTGACCTACACACGCTCTCATTTAGTCCCTACGTGTGCCGCGGGGTGACCCACCAAACAGTGATTTCCCGACTCAACTTTATACATCGCCCCACTAATCCATATTTACGTACAGATTAAAAGAGAATTAGTATAATAAGACAAGCTTGAGCCATTTAACATTAAATGGCTACATTTTCGACTGTTCCTGCGGCTTATTGGGCCTACACCTCCCTGACTGAAAGAGTCACTAATTTGGCAGGTCCCATTACAACAGTACATCATCGTGTCCTCTTGTGCTTTTCCCTCTCTGGGCGAGAAACAAAAAACTTTCCCTGTCTGTAGAGTCTTTGAGTGAACCGGCCTTATTGTGCACAGCGCAAACCAGATTACATCATGGCCGACACCTTGCTCTCACAAGATTCATAACGCAACAGACACATCCTCGACTGTCAGGTTATGCAATAAAGATGAGGCAAGTGTCACACGGCCTCCAAATCAAGTTCTCATTGGAAACAATGAGCAAGACAGACAGACCCACCCGCCTCTCTGTGGCAATTGGCAGGAAACCCCTGTCTCCTGGAAAGACCGCACTACACTACACCACACCCCTCAACCAGGGATAGTAACCCTAGATAGATACCCTTTACTGCTGGATAAAAGAGGAACAAGCCTCACATGTAATGAACTACGATTTCTTTGAGAAGGAAGTAGGTGAACAGCTGCTACATCTACAGACAGACAGAGAAAGACAGCCTGTCAGGGCTGCAGTGCATTCAGCTGTCAAACTATTTGCTCAAGCTGTCAGATGAGTGTGTGCACATGCTTATACACAATCACACGATCACTAAAAGGAATGGGCGGCTCTGACCTTTCCCCCAGGTAATCCCCGATGGCTGTCTTGTTCAGCCCCTCTCCCTTGTATAGGAATTGGGCGATGTCCTCACAGGTGTTCTTCAGCAGGTCGTTCTCGATCAGAAACTGGATCCCCTGAGAAAAGTGGAGCATTTGCTCTTCAAAACCAGCAGCCCGTTGTGTAACCGGCGCACCATGACCCGTTGGTGCCAACAGCGCAGCACTACTACCCAAATTATTATTTTTTTAGCTGTAGTAGTAATTGCAATGTGTCTGATGCCCTGATCCTGGGAAACTAACACAATATAGGCAGGTAACATGGTAACATGACCACCCCTACCTTTTTGGGGTCCATGTTGAATTTCTTGCGGCCCATGGCCACCTGTTTATTCCTCTGCATGTTTTTCCTGAGGAACAAAGTTGGGTTTTGGTCAGGGTTGCGCAGATAAACAAAATCAGCATTGAAGAAACAGTGAAGCGTGGCGTTCCTGACAGGACCTCATTTCCCATGACGCATTGGGGTCCTGCCACCTTTAACCAGCTCTGTGGGTGCTCTGAATTTAGTGGCCTATCAAGGTGCACGATAACCCTGGTTCCTTCATTTTTTCAAATTTTCCTTCACGTTTGTCATAGAAAAGCCCCTGCTCCCCACACAAACGCCACGCTTCAACTTGTGGGGTGATCACAGTCCTGTAAGCGTTCTGTGTTTGGTCAGGGGAGCAGAAAAACAAAACAAAAAACAAGTAATATGAATTAAGTAATGGGCGAGTCGAAGCTCCGGTTACCCTTGTCTGAGCCTGTGAGCTGTGGGAATGAAGGAGGCCAGAGCCAAGGCTACTCTATACAGAGAGGGAGTGCACTTTGGTGGAGGGATTCACCCCCCACACCCTCACTACAACGTCTCTGAATGCAGCCCTGAATTATTCACCAAGGCCCTCGTCGGGATGGGACTAGGCCATGAAACATTTAAAGCGGCCCTTTGAAGTCGGCAGACAGACAGAAGTTCAAGGAGGACAGGCCATAACTATTAAATGAATGAAGGAAGTTCACGGTCAATCTCAACACGTGTTTTAACTGGCCTTTCACCTTCAGGTCAACTGAAGAAGCCGACACACGCAGTGAGACAGAAAGAGCATGACGTAACCCCTTGACCTGGTACCCCAAACAGTGGAGGAGGACAACAAACACAGAACATGGCTGATAAGACACACAGGCTACGTGAGGCTAAGTGAGGTGACTTGAGGCTAAAGTGCCTTGTTGCTTACCTCTCTTCAGTAGAACCAAGGTTCTCGATCTCGGACGTCACCTCTGCTATCTCATCCTTCAGGCGCTGCAGGGGAAGTGAGAGAAGGCGCACAAGGTCAACTAGGACCAAGTCATGACGATGTGGTGGAGGGGTGTACGGCGATCGATACCACAGAGGCGCAAGAGGGATCGCTGGTATGGGGACAGTAGGAATGAGGGCGCATTGCATCAAAGGAAACAGCCAATAGGCTCCCCAGGAGATTTGAGGGATTTGAGTATTTAGAGCATTTAATGCATGTCGGAGTTGGCAGGGGGGTAGAGTCTGTATGGTAAAGGACTGGGGGGGGGGGGGCAGATAAAAAAGAGAACAAAAGTAAAAGGGGAAGAGCAGAGAAAACAAGGAGGAAGAGGAAAAGAGGTAGAGGGAGGGAGGGGGGAACACAAAGAGAGAGAGAGGGCTGAAAGACATTAATGGGTTTGTACAGTGCCTTTTATCTTAAGATCCCAAAGGACTGTATGGGGGGCGGGGGGCAGAGGGGAACACCATCACCTTGTCGACCTGAGTATCATTCCTCCAATCATGTGCACTTTGATCAGGCACACTCAACTGCAGACATCCAGACAGGCATGACCATCGCCCGTGCTATCATGACGCCCAGCCCCACACCCCCTCACCCCCCTGCCACAGAGCTCAGTGAGCAGGAGTAGAAGGACTGCCGCTTCCCCAACGCTGGCACTCAGAGCTGAGGGGGATGGGTATTTGCGTGTGTCTGATAGTGGGGGGCGGCGTGCCCAATTCTGCATTAGCACTCCATCATCCTCTATGGCTTTCAACCGATCAATACACTGTACTCATTTTCATCACACTTGGGAGGCCGAGCACTGGAGGGGTGTGAGGTGTGGGATGGACCTCCCTGCCCCCTCCACAAACATGCACACTCCTCCTTTCTCTCTCTGTCGGGAACACCAACAGCCCCCCCCCCCCCCCCCCCAGGAACTTGTGCACCTGCTGCTGTAGCCACCTGAGCGTGCCTAATTTGGAGAGGGCCTCCTTTGTGTTGATCCAAAGCAATGCCCAAGGCCAGTACGGTAATGTGGCTTTGTAAGGTATCTAGTTCATCTGGACAAGGGTGTAGGTTAAATGGTTTCAGATAGTAGTAACTCAACCTTGGGCCCCTGGACATTCCCAGTGTGTGTATGTGTGTGTGGGGGGGGGGGGGGGGTAGATGGCCTTGAGTAGCACCATCACATGCAGCCAGAAACCTGAATGAACACAGCTGGCGAGTACACATGGATGGCTGAAGCGCCAATCCCAAGGAGCCCCATTTCCACAGATCAGAGACTCGACACAGATGATTGCTGAGGTGAGAACGTTTTGTGAAAAGAGTATTGCTCACTAGGGTGGCTCTCTAATAGAAGCACTTCCAATGTAATGTCTATCCATACATGCTGCTCTTGCTGGTAATGATGCTGGATGGTGGGAGCTTGCTGGAGGGGCTCTGAGGTGGAGCATGACCATATGCACAGAGCTGATATAGAAATCAAAAGTCTGGGTAGTCTCCTAGGGAATTCCACAACCATTATTGGTGATTCAATTTGTTTGTCATACCATTGGGCACCAATGACATATCTTTATGATTCTCAAATATAACTTTGTTTAGGTTTTTCAACCATTAACTGTGTTAGGTGGACTGAGTCAGACGCAACAGAGTGACAACAAGATGTGGCCTTCTAGTCATTAATGATGGTGATGGTGATGGTGATGGTGATGGCGATGGCGATGGTGATGACGATGACGATGACGATGACGATGATTGATGATGATGATTCATACACAATGCAGGTATGCAGACATCAGTGTACGTCTGGGCTGGAGATGGAACACTGGAGTCAAACCTGAGCCTGGTGAGAAGATGCTGGATACCGAAGGAGCTGAAGACGAAGGCTGCCTAGCTTCCTCTGACTCCTCCCAAGGCCATTGGATGGTTTGATTGCCGTCCTCACTGACGGGAATGATTGAGGAGCCTAACCCTACAGACTGCACCAGTGCCTGGGAAATGTGGACTGCGCCCACCATCGGAGTCAGTGCGGGAGAGAAGCGCCCCGGTTCCTGAGGGCTCTCCGCCTCGTCTGGAGGGTCGGTGCGGACCCTAGGGAGAGAGCCCTCCTTCCCCTCCGTCGGCCTGGCCGGGGCCTGAGAGAAATTGGCTGAAGCTGATGGAACTTGGCTCAGAAAGGTGGAGGCAGATCCCTCATAATGCCCTTCGTCTGGAGAGGAGAGAAGACAACACGGCTTCAGGGTCATACTTCTCCATCCGCACAAACCTCAAGATTTCACCTACAGCTTAGTAACTCTCACTCGATTCAGTAATCATTAACCCAAAGGAACCCCTCAAACATAATCAATGGGGCTTTCCTTGTCATTCTCTGAACGTGTTTGTTCAAGAGAATGCAAACAAGATCACAACTTTTCTTTCCTTCTAAGATTCCGAGTGAGCTTCAGCAAACTCTTACACCTTCATACTGTATTATTAGTGTAAATTAAAATAACTCCTCCGAATTGAATGATTTCTCAGTGTTAGCATTAAAATAGCCCATCCACACCAAGCCCTATGAAACCATTTCTAACGTTTCCCTTCATTAACAGAGGCTTGTATTCAAAAACACTGTGGTTTTAGAATGAATTGCTGTCAGCTGTCAATTTCAGGGTTTTCAGGATGGGAAACAAGTGCTGAGGTAGCGTTCACAGATGGAATGTAGATGTATCAAAGTGACTCAAAGTGATGGTGATGCAGAGGCCATCATTATAAAGGAGGATGGAATCTTAACTAATTAACTGATCAGAAGGTAAACCTTCCGGGATGATCAGGTACATGGCGACAAAATAACGGTGCTTTCTCTTTATGAAAACTTCCCTATCGTTACAGGAGAGTAGGTGAATATTTACTTTCAACTGTGCCAGTGCATTTGAAATTAATCACTTAATATGCTAATTTGGGTGATTGAGTTCTTTATGCAAATGACAGGAGAGAATAATGAAATAAACAAATAGAAAGCATCCGTCTGTATTCTCAGTGAAAAATAATCATTTAAATTTAAAAACTCGGATCCATTTTTTTTTTTAACCCGAAGGGCTACTTAAGAAATGTGTCATCATAGTATGAAGTGCATCCACTTCCCTATGAATATTCACAAGAGCAGAGGAGAGCTAGGAGGAGGTTTTTAAAATCTGTTTTTCCTTTTTCTTCCTGAAAGTGTATAGTTCCAGAACGTCTGCTAAAACAAAAAGCTCCCTTCTTTTGTCATGATCGTAGAGGTCAGAAAGTATGGAAACAGAATTATGTAAATTCAGTAACTAGGTTTTGGAATTTAACATAATCATCTTAATCATAATCATAATCCAAACTTCAAATTCCAAGTTAAAGGTTGTACTTCTCACCTTTTAAGATATAAATAACCAAAATAACCGGATGCATTTGGGAAGCCGGTGCTCACCATGGAAAATTTTGAAGTGTCATCTCTGCAGTTATTTCTCAGTCTGTAAAATGCAGCTTTGGTTTATGCTAAACCGACAAGAGGCTTCTCCCCCCACCCTCACCTGGATGTCCTTTAAGAATATTACATTAAGTAATATTAACAAATAAGTACATTGCTAGATCGGGGAAGTCATTTTTTCATAATGCAAAATGATTACACTTTAGTTAATGCAAATCTTCCCTGTTACCTTATGCAAACTAGCCTTGGGCTGTCTTACATAAAAGCAGTATTACATAAAACAATATTACCATAGTGCGGGTGTTTTATCTTTAGAAGTAGTAACATTTTTTTATGAATGAGAGTCCATTTCGTCCCGCTTAAGACTTGCCCAAACCTGGGTTTACCTTTAGCACAGCCCTTGACCAGTAGAATAGGTCATTTTAAATACGGAAAATTCCAAAAAATAAAAAAGTTTATAAATTTCACTAGGATGAAAGGGTCAAAGCTTTCAAACTGCAGTTTTCAAGTTTTGCCATTTTAATAAGAACTAAGAAGTTCTAGATGTTCTAAAGTTGTTACAATACCAACTCCGAACTGGCAGTGCAGAAATTAAATACACTGGATTGGTAGTGAAAGGATAAAAACACTGGAATGGCAATGTAGGGGTTAAACACTAGCGGGCGAAGTTTGCAGATTACAGAAGGTCACCAGTAGTAATTTTTAATGATAATCAATAGAACTGAATATAAATAATGAATTAAATGTATTCAGTAATGTTTCAGCTGTTATTAACTGGTACTGATCGGGTGGTAGGTTATATTAAACATATTCACATTTTTTTACTTTCAGTAACATCCAACATTCGCTGGTCTATTTAAATGTTAAGACTGTCAGGAAAACAACCCCCATGGCATTTTATGAGCGCTATCAGGACATGTATATCGACTTCTTAATAATTAATCCAAGTTAGAGATTTAGTGGGTTTGGTGGGAACTATGACACTTCTTTCAAGCACTGCACTGGAGGGTTTAAAATACATTAGAAGTGAATTAAAAACTCGGGGGTATTTTCTATAGTTTCCCTAAAGGATTCTTTCTGTGTGCCAATACAAACCCTCTCATGTCACCCTGATTTGATACCAAGCTATAACAAGCAGTCTACCCTAAAATAATTTATTATACAAAACTGTGACAGTAACTGGCAGTCCTCCAACAGGAAGCAGACTAAAGACAGAACTATGTCCTCCAACAGGAAGCAGACTAAGGAAACAATAATTATTATTACAATATACAATATACAATAATCCCCTCTAACAGGAAACAGACTAAGGAAACAATAATCCCCTCAAACAGGAAGAAGACTAAGGAAACAACAATCCCCTCCAACAGGAAGCAGACTAAGGAAAAATTAATCCCATCCAACAGGAAGCAGACTAAGGAAAAATTAATCCCATCCAACAGGAAGCAGACTAAGAAACAGTAATCACCTCCAACAGGAAACAGACTAAGGAAACAATAATCCCCTCCAACAGGAAGACTGAGTAGAGAGGTAGCCACTGAGCCATGTCAGTAAAAAAAAAACTAAGAGAAAAAAACATGAAGAAGTAGGTCATTTTCACAGTTGAACACAGGGAATTATTCAACATGCAGCAGCTAAATACACCAATGGAGGGTGCACAGCGGATTCACATATAAAACAAACCACACTAGATAAATAAGGAATTAGATTCTAATAACATCGCTTCTCCACCACTGAAGTCACCTTCAGGATGGGACATGTGACACCTTTCTGGTCTAATGGGCTGGCAGAGTCAGCTGCCCTGTGCAGGAAACCGTACCACATGCTGGCACTCGTCCACCTTGCGCTTGTGTTCCCATTCCTAGCACGCACCTCAGACCCTCTTCACACACCCATCTGGGGATTTTTCTAATCAGTCATAAAGATTTGCAAACCCCTCACACAGCTTGCTTCCCATGATGCACTGAGAGAACCTCATGCAAGGCTAAGAGGATCTGTTTTACATAGAGATACAGTCACTCAGCTGACAATCCATCCTGTTAACCGTTCTCGAGGAAATTATGCGCTATTTCCAACCAGATTTTTACACATCATAGCTACGTATTGCTAAGCCATGGTCAAAGTCCAGAACAAATAACCAGAAATTAGCAAACATTAGGAACATATCAAACACACACTAACCCTGTGTCCATATGTTTTTTTTGTTTTTTTTTAATGCATGCCCAGCATGAATAAACTGCAAGCCTTCTAGCAAAAACAGAAGATCTCTGCTTTTGGTGATTTAAATGCATGAGGGTGCACTGCTTGAAAACCCATCCAAAGCCAACACAAGATGCTTCAGCCTAACTGCCCTGCGTGGGAGCGCTGTCACCGCGAGCGAGGCGAAAGGCAGAGTGTCGGGTCGCACAGTGGTAGGCCGGTCCTCCTGTCGCTAACCACCTGCTCCGGCGGGGCAGGGTGGAACGTGGACCAAGACCCTCCAGCAACGGCCCAGCGCCGAGGGATTCTGGGAAGGGTGATAGCAGAAACAGGATATCCAGTAGAGAGAGAGTCGAGTGGAGAGAGGGACAACCCCCTGAGTCCAGGTGGTGTGGTGTAGGGGGTAGTGGGGGGGATGATGGGTAGCCCATAAATGACGGGCGAGAGCTTTCCATGGCTCCACACCACCTCAACAGGATGAGCCCAGCAAAGCTGCCTCTCTGCCCTCTCTATTCATAGACTCCATCTGTCTCCATGTGGGGAAGCTAATCCAAGGCTGTTAAATACATTCACATCCAGTTCAAACCATGCTGAAATGATCAGTTATGTTCCATATTCCTTATATGCCGCAACTACCACTTCCATAGCACGTGCCTTTATAGGTCAGACACTGATTAAAGTTTGAATAGCAGTTATACCACTGGCAGTCATTATTCTAATTATAATATTAAAGCACAGAGTTTCAAAACAGACTTTTTTCAAAAACAGACCTTTAAAACTACTTTCCAGAGTGCCTAAAAAATGTTATCATCGGATCTGGCCAAATAAGATCATTCTGTGAGGAAACATGCTGTGTCCTGCACTCAAAGAAAAACCAATCGAGAGATTTAATTTAGTGCGAAACTGGATTATATGGTAGATTAATGTATCAGGTCATTTACTGGCAAGGGCCGCGAACCCATTTACATTCAATTATTAAACACACATGTAATCTTACATTTATATAAATCATTGCTCCACAACAAAACGTAATATCCTGAAGCCAGAAAAGCTGAAAGAAAATGGTTATTTCAGCCAATTACAGGAAGACGACGCGGTTTCACTGCAGCGACATCTACACAGAGAAGAAAGAGAGATGAGATAGGAGGTGCCAGTCTGGGACCAGCTCTGCTCCGAGTCTCCAAACTCCCGCAGCCAACAAATCAAAGGCCTCGTTTCCACTGTCGGTTTTTTCTCCGGCAGACTGCTCCATTGGATGCGATAACCTGAAGCAGTGCCTGATCCTCTGAAGTTTCCCATCAAAACCTGCAGAAGATAAAAGGGCCAGGAAAAATGATAAACGCAACACAGGGAGAGGATTGACCAGGCACTGAATCGTGATTCTTCACCAGACCCAT
>JAOYSI010073367.1:0-20021 GCA_025775065.1 Hiodon alosoides
ATATATTATATGACCCTCTCACCCTCCCCCTGCTTCTTTCTCACAGAGATTAAATTCACAAGACCAAGTACTAGTTTAAAGCTACTGCAGCTCATGGCTGAATTTCTATAGACTCTCAGTTCTTTTTGATTTTGAGTGGATTTTGTACAGCAGGGAGTAAATACCATGATAGGGTTTGACTAGACTTAATGCTCTGTAGACTGCTGAGCCGATACCTGCCTGCTTTCTGCTGCAGTGAGCTGCACTTGAAGTGGGTGGAAACAATTGCTCTGGAGGTGGCTACAATACCCACACCTCCGCTTACTGAGATATAGCCTTAATGCTTCTTTAGGGGTTCTTTTCTGGAATTGTTAAATGTTACCAGAAACTTTTGCATAGTTCAAAGAGGCTTGAAAGGACGACGGGAAAGTATTTACTATGAACTGTGTGGCCTTCTTGACTAAAAACCAAAATTAGATCCTTCAAAAAGCATTCAGAAGGCTCTTCTAATGAGCAACAGGGAAGAAACACAAGCGTTTTACAAAACAGACTGACTTTAGTTGATATGTTTATATACTTTTATTTTGTCATTTGTAATTGTTTAATATGAATATTTTTAGTTACATAATAATACTACTAATACATAAGTATAAATACATTTATTTAGTTTTGTTGTCGCATGCTCAGCTACTAAATAACTCTATGTTATTTGCCTTTAAAAACCTACATAACAATACATAAATTCAGAGATTTTATGAATGACATTGGAAGAAACGTCTGTCTATAAATTCGACATTCCTGACTCAAATTTGCACCGAAGAATGACACGTTTTAGAGGTTAGGGTCTAAAATATTTATAACATTTATATTATATTTCTTTTGAAATACATTGCTATTTTAGTATTTGGGATAATTAACACTTATTTTGTAATATGGAATAGTTTGGAAAAGAAACCTATTGCAACCCATTTAGCGCATTATATACAGTATGAAATCCATGTTTCACGCTGCGACATACACCTTTAAAATAGGAAAATACGAAGCTTTGATCCCGGTCCGGTAAATGTGCCCATGCGCAGAAGCGTTTAACTACCGCTATCCCACAACCCCGTATTGATAAAACGCGTAACTAGGAAAACGAGGCAAGAGAGAAAACAGAGACATGTCAGAAAAAAAACAGACAGTGGATTTGGGATTATTAGAAGAGGACGATGAGTTCGAGGAGTTTCCAGCCGAAGGTATTGTAATATAGGCCCGTGTCAATTTAATTTTAGTAAATAAGAGCTTTGCTAACTTGGACAGACCGTGACTCAGCTGTGGTGGCGGCCTAGTTCGCGCACGAATTTCGAACGTTACATGTTGTTAGCTCACTGGGCTAATATTATTATACGCATGCATATCTAGCAGTATTGCGGAGTAGCTATGCCTTTTCTGTCTAAATAGGATTAGGTTTCTTATAATTTAACCACAAACAGCGAATGTCTGGTTGCCTGGCTACTTGGAGCCCAGTCGCGGGTGATGCTAACTTGCTTGAACAATGCATGTTAAACAAATTAGCCGTTATTCTGTAGAAAGCAGACTTCGAATAATCTATTTTTAAAATAATTTTGTTATACATGTCTACATGTATAAGATACTTTTATTATCTTAGCTAGCTAACCCTCCGTACAGTACGCTAAAACGATAACCAGATGCTGCTAAATGCTATCAAGTTACGGGTAGCATGAATGGGTGTAACATGTATGGTTAGCAGTTAACAGTAATGTAAGTAAAACTTTAACATTATCCGTTGTTTTTGGTAAAACACGACCGATCATATTTTATAATTATGTATCTAACCAAAACAGCTGGGGAAGGTTACGTTACATATAATAACAAGCTAATAAAGTTGTTTATTAAGAACTGTAAGTTGTGTTTCATAGATGATATGCAGCACGAGATGTGAAGTGTTCTCTTCCCTTGACAGTTATTGATTAGGAATGATCGTTTTGCGAACATTCGTTGGATCTTTTATTGTTATATTTCGGTTAATTATACTGTGCACGACAGTATTCTGTTTTGTTATATTAGCAAATGTTTAATTTCAGAGATGCCTGAATGGGTAATGGACAGGTCGAGAGCTGCATTGTGTGTTGATTTTTCCTCCAAATAAGTGTACTCCTGAGCTCTGATGCATGCAACGGTAGTGGCCTACGTTAGAACGCTGCAAAGCATTTTCACTGTGAACCTTAGTTATTGGTAATATTATTGACTTGCTGCATATGACTGTATCTATTATCCAAGTCAGTTGTCTTGCTCAAGTGTGCAATGGGCCTGGTACTTGAACCTGGAACCTTCTGGCTAGACGTGGCTGTCAGGTGTCGGGCATTTAATTTCCAAAGTATGCAAGAAACTATCTCAAAGCACTTCTGAATTATTTATATTACTGTAATTAATTGGAAAAATTAATAGAAAAAAATTAAGAATTCTTAAAATCTAAATTATTACTGTAGAAATTACTATACAACCATAACTAGATAAAATATTTTTTAAACCTCCAAGTCTACATCTTTTGAGTTAAATCAAATGTATTTTGTTTATGCTGCATTCCAACATTGACTTTTTTTTTTTTGGTCTGAATTAAATTTTGTAACCAGTGTCATAGTTAATGTGAAATTAATTTGTGCCTTGTTTGGTTGTTACCGCTGTCTTCTGCTCAGACTGGACAGGGTTGGATGAGGACGAAGACGCTCACGTGTGGGAAGATAACTGGGATGATGACAACGTGGAGGACGACTTCTCAAACCAGCTAAGGTGAGGACGTTGTGGAAGCTTTATCCCTGGCAAATGGTCAGTTTTACAAGATGGTTCCCTTTAATCTAGCTGGCCTGCAAGGTTTCTTGGATAGGTTTTGTTGGCGTTAAGTAATGACTATTTTACATGACATTACTATTTTACAAATGTCATTATTTCCTTTTTAATTTAATGTGCATTTTTTTGCAGTTGGACGAATACAAATATTGTGTCTTTTCCTGTGAAAGGGCACCAAAGGCAGGACAAATGGAAAACGGCTATCGCCACTCGAGCAAAATGGCACATAGGTTTTGAATGTAAAATAAAATCTGAGTTGTTTTCTGGGATTACAGAATGAGTTGGTAACCACATTGATCTTGGTGGTCTCAGACCACAAAGGATGCTCCAATGAATAGTTTGGTTGTCCTGTAAATTACATGGTTTTACTTAACTGCAGTGTCTCTCCCAGTAATTGGTGGTAACACCAACATATTGGTTTGCCTGTAGTCTTCGTCTTGGGTGCATTACTTGGGTTTAATCTAGTCTCGTAAGTTCCCTTTGATTTACAACGGGAACATTGAACACTTAATATTTTCTCTGTGGTGAGTGCTTATAGTTTGATTACCTCTAAGGTTTTGTGGTCACAGTCATTTGCTTTAATTACTGGTCTGCCGACTCAAAACTAAATCTTTTAAGATGTTTGTTGAGGTTGACGTTGGTATTTGAGTGGAATTAAGGGTTTTTTTTTTTTTTTTCCCTTTTTAAAAAATATGAACGAATGGCAGTAGTTTGTCACATTTTTTTCAGCAGGATTTTCTCTTTTGTGTAGAACGTTTCCTGCGGATGACTAGGAGGAACCTCCCACTGAAGAGTGGTTATTAGTGTGCTTGCACTTGACAAAGTAGATTTGTAAAAACTCAGTTAAACCACTACTTCTCTTATAAACCGGGGTCAAATATACCGGTGTGTTTATATACTTGTTTTATATTGAGGCCTAGGTAAGAACATTTAGAGACGCATTCTGAAATGAATACACAGTGCAACTTAAACTACTTCTAATCATCTTGTGTGTGTCATCTTTCCACAGAGCTGAGCTTGAAAAACATGGCTACAAAATGGAAACTTCGTAGCTTCCTGGACACCTTTGAGAATTGTTACCATGGAAATGGACTTTGTTTAAAAATTACGACATGGGCGGAGCTGGTGCAGTTTTCTTTTTGTAAAAAAACGACTAAATAAAGGTTTTGGAAAAAGGAAATGAATTTGTTTTAATAGTTCTGTTGATTCAGGTTTTAGGTCACTGGTAGGTCTACTTTCTTCATTGGTGGGAGTATGAATTATTTGCAAGGCTTAAAATTAGGTTGTTTTTTTTTTTAAGATGCTGCGTCCAAAAAACGTTTTAAGGTAAGGGAAGTTGTAATATTGACGGTCAAAAAAAATTTCTGAAACCTGTACCGTCCTCCCTACTGTATGGGGAGAGAGTTGCTGCCCTGTACACAAGATGCTCCCCCTGGGAACAGGGGTCTGGTGCAGTCTCTGATCGGGAGATTATCCAGTGCCGCACTCTCAGCAAGGGGGAGCTGATCGCAGCGTGTGGGCCCCAGCTGGTCTTGCCCGGACCTGCCCCCTGTCATATGGAGACTCGGCCCCTGTTCCCCTCTCTTCACAGCAGGTTCTCCCAGAGAACTGGAGGCCAATTTGCTGAGCTGCGCTCCCGGTAAAATGATTGTGCCGAATTTGGGCTCTCGCCCCATGTACTTTAATGAGCTGAAATCGATGCCAGTGAGTGGGTGCAGTGGGAGAACCTTTTCGGGCAATGGTCCTTTTGTTTTGTTTTGTTTTTATTTTTCTGGTTGGAATTCAAATGATACATTTGTCCACCACACATAACATGGATTTTTTGACCCATCTTTGTTGTACAGTGGCTGATTTTTATTTTATTTGTTTATTTCTAAGTGTAAATGCAGATAGCTGAAGTCTTGGTAATTAAGGCAATTTCAGTAAGTCTCCCTAGATTATTATTTTTGCCGTTGTTTTGGGGGGGGATAGGCAGTTGACTATTTGTTAGATTTGTAGATACAGACTGTGTGTTTGCGTGTGTGTCTACAAATCCAACAAACCGCCTAATACCCTCACACACACCATACACGTATGTATGTATATAGTTTCTAGTTAGTTATTGATGGTTTTTGATAGAAAATTAATCATTGGTGCAGTGCTTTGCCTGGCCATGTTGATCAGGTTGACAACCTTTGAAACCAAATATTGCCACAAAGGAGCAGCATAGCCACTACTCTGAAACACACAGTGAAACGCCGAAGGGACCATTCGCCATGTAAGATGCGCACTTCTCTCTAGAGTATTTCGTGGCGGTCTCATGCTCTCTTGAAACTTGGGTTTAGAAAGCCACCGGGTACTACACCAAGTTTCCCTGAGGAATTGTACCTGTGTAGCCCCTGCTGCAGCCTGTTCCCTGGCCACGTCGAAGGGTTAAGGGGGGAGAAAGAAAAAAAAACACAAACACATGCAAATCCACCTAGACCATAACGACGACTCCTGTGCGCTCGATCATTACTTTAATTGTTGGAAAGTTATTGAAGTGTGTAACATCAGTAAGCGGTCGCGGCGGTGGTGAAAAAATGGCTATTTTGTTTGTGCCAAAGGCGGAAGATTTGGCTTTTGTGTTTGACACTTACAGTGTTTATGCGCCATCTGGGTCTCGCGCTTTTATCCAGTTTCACAATCCATGAGAATAGGGCAGCCATTTCTCTCAGACAATTTCTGCTGTTTGTTCCCAGTTTTGTATTTTAATAATTGGTTCAATTTGTTTTTGTATTTTAGTCATGGGTCGTGATGCGTTTCTTTTGAAGGGTGATTTCTGCGTACCTTGCCTTTCCTAACATGTGTTTTTTTTTATTTTATTTCTCTTCTAATAACGCAATATGTTTTTTATTTTTTATACCGATGTACTTATATTAATCTGATTCAGTTTATGGTTCTGAAAAAAATAACTAAAACTTTGTGTTTACATATAGCCCTAGTGGTTTAAATATAGGCCTACTTAGTAGTTTAACGTTTATAAATTATTCATTTTGATGTTCCTGTAACCATGGAAATTTTTCTGTCTGCCAAACAAGTAATAGCCATAAAACCTTTAAACAGTACAAGCAAAAGCAGCGAATGCCTGATTCCTCGTTACCACCGGCCGACGCTGATTCATCTGAGCGGCGTTGATTTTCAATGTCAACGCTCTGCAACACACCTGTAACTTCAGTTGAATGTGTTTATCTAATTTAGTTCATGCATATGTATGTCATATGAATAGTCGAGATTAACAGGACGTTTCCTGGTCATGTGCGAGGCTTGAAGCGAGAAGAGAGAAAGTGTGCGGCCGGACGGTGGGAACGTCGGCGTTTTGGCGTCTACGACGCACGAGAGCGGCTCTCGACGCTGCGCGATTGCGGGGGCAGCCGCAGCTGCTGCAATAAACAGGCCTAATTGCACATTTCTTTTGTGGGGTGAAATTAGCGGCAAAAGGCTACAATGCCCGAACTCCCGAGTTAAATGACTCACGGGGGGACTGCTAGCAGTACGATATCTCTCCGCCACCCACAGCCCCGTCCCACACCTGCACTCGCGTAAAAGTAAACACAGATAATAAGGTATAATTACTTCAGAAATAATAATAAGGGCTCCCAATGTGACAATGGCAAGTCTGTTTATTGCCTAGTGGATAATAACTTATGGGGACACGGCGGACCGACTTTCTATTTTACGCCCCTCCAACAAGACATAGGTTTCAATGTGAGCAAGTATACTTTCTTTTATCCTGTTGTTCTTGTGCCCGAAGCGACTGTGAAATTACCCGCTGCAAACTGAATGTAAGCTCAGAATTTCACATCCCACATTTGAGTAACACCAACCTTGCCCATCGGCGCATCCCAAATCCCAAATTATAAATATAAAAAATGGAAAACAAAATGTCATTTGAGAAATCGGTGCTTTTAAAGAACTGATTTTTTGGCCAGCATCAGTTAGCCAAATACATCAAAGAACTAAAAACAGCTGACATCTCCGTATTTTTTTTTTTTTAACACCAACAGCAGTGATGTTACCATAACGATGTCTTTTGTTAAGCTTCACCCCATTTTATAGTGTTTCATAATGTACTGTATTGCTTGCCCATTAGCGGTTTTCATGGATTTTTATTTCAAGACTGAAATAGTAAAACCGCATGTGATCATTGAACCGACATTTTATAAAAGGCACGTTTTTAAAATCAGGAACGTTATAGACCGTATTGATTTTAAAAGTCTGTAGTGGGTGGCACAAAGCAAAAAACTAAATAAATAAACAGTGCTTATGAAGTGGGACAGACAGTTTACTTGTGAAGGTGATGTTACCCCGGCCACCCCTCTCCGTGCACACACATACATAATGAAGCCATGTCTCTAATCCTTGTTAGAATTTCAAATGTTATGTCGTACTGGTATGATGCGGTCAACATATTTATTTCATACAAGTTGGTTCGATATCAGTGAAACCAGAACAGAGACATATTACTAAGTTTTGGACATATTTAATACATTTCAAAATAATCCTAAGGCTGAATACAGATGTGGGGTAATACAACCTCCACATGATGGGGGCACATGACACTTACAGGAATAAAAACTATACTGAACCATGGCCACAGCACATGTGCACAGGGGTCTCTGATCTGGGTCCTCAAGGCCCACAGATAATGCGAGGTTACATCCCATCTTGCCACTTAATTGTATAATTGAAATTGTTTTTTTGGATTATCACCTGGTCTTGCCGGCTATAAAGCTGTCACTGATGCTAACGCGGCCTAAAAGCCTGCAGACCCCCAATGTCCAGGGTCAATGCTCTAGGTGCATGGAACTGTTTTCGTCTGTTGACTGCTATAGATATGCAAATACCAGCTTTACAATTGTCTACCTAAATCTAAGACACCATGTAAAAACACAAGATTTTACAGGATTTTTCATTAACTTATATTTTTAACCAAAATGAACCTTCTGACAATTTATGTTAACAATAAAATAAATATACCAATAACTAAAAACAAAAAGCTATTGCCGTATTGTTATTGGTGGAAAATGATGGACAGTTCTTCACTCAGTAATTTAAATATAAAGGTGCAATGAAATAAACTTTGCTCCAAATTTTTTAAAAAGTCATTTAGTCACGGATGTGTGTGGGATAGCTAAGTGGGCTTTTAAAGATGGCAATGTGACGTCTTCAACAAGCTCCCCACCGAGTTTCTGGAACCTTCTACGTAGACAGAGATACCCTCTAATTAGAGCTTGTTTTCCATCTTTGCACATTTAAAAATTGTATTTATAAGCGTTCATCAAGTTGTTTCATTGTGTATAATGGTCTTGGACAGCCAGGAAAAAAAAAACTGAAAGAGCAATTTTAGACCAGAGAGGCTTCACAGAGCAATTCACTGCTCTCAACGTTATCATTATGGGTAAATTATTACTGGCCTGATAATTGTAATTAATTAATCTCGCTCATTCACACACTCTGGTGTACACTACAGATGTAAGCCAGATGGAAAGTTACTCTTCAGTCGTGTGTGATATTATTAATTTTTTTGCCAGCAATACTCATTTCCATAGCTTGCGTTTGCTAACCCATCACCAACAGAATTGATAAAGCTTACATAAAACAATTGAACCCCGAACAAACGACAGCAGCAGTGCTTCTCTTAGGATTTGAATCAGCAACCTACTGGTGTCGAGTTCAGTTCTGTTAACGCTACTCCACACAGCTGTCCCCAAGAAGCTGTGGTTTACTTCATTTTACATTTATCTCTGGGACAAAAGGAACAACTTGACGGTCGATCAACTGGCCAATGACATTGTCTAAACGGCAAATCATTTAAAATGTATATGAACCAAAGTATAATTCTCTGAAGTATTTCAACGTAAAGCAGGGAACCTCGTCAACAGCATCGGTTCTACAAGTGTCGACCTGGGTCTTCTCAGAGGGAAGCTAAAATGTCAATCCTACAAAACGAATCCAACCAGCAGCTTGTATATGGCCGGTGTGCTGGTATTAACACAGCAGGTAATTCTATACAACAAATGGCATGCCCAGTACATTGAGTATAGATGCGCTGCTTGCTAATATTTCCAGTTAAAACCTTTCAGCATTACGCTTATTTTCTATAAGATCATAGAGATGCCTTGATTTATTATTTTTTTTACGTGCATGTTACACAATGTCAACATTATCGCCTCTCGGTGCACACGGCTGTAAAAATGTTCCACATTTTCGTAACCCATTTTCCAAATGACAAACAAAACATGGATTGACAAGCGTTTTAGTTTATTTTGGGCCGTTTAGTCATCCTTGATTTAACTATCCGTCTTTTGAGTGGCAAACTCTTTTAAAAATGAGCTAAAGCAGACTAAACCCACCGAACGAAATGGGAAATTTGTAGTTTATTCTTACTGCTGCGCCTGGAATGGGGAAAAAATAAATATGGGCCGAGCAAACAAAGAGCTGGTGTGTGTTTCAGGATTGCGCGCCTGGGCTGCGTCATCCAGACCTGTCAAAATTGGGACTGACACGAGTTACTCCAGGGCCCCTGGTGAGAAATTCTCTTGAGCCTGGTGGGAGAGAAGGAGAAGAATCATTGGTTACCCTCTGTCACATGTTTTTAGATTAATATGGAAGAAAAGTCCCAGTGTTTTGTCCCCCTTTCTTCCCTCTCTCTGTCTTTCTCTCTCGCGCGCTATTCCACTTCGGTGTGATAAAGCGGCCTTTTGACAGACAATGTGCTGTCTTTTACAGGTGGCTGTCTGAGTGTGCTTTCGTGGGGCTTTAACCTTCAATCAATGATGGCCCGGTCCAGCATCCCCTCAGCTGAGAATGAATTTTTCTGTTGCATTTTGTAACCCACCCTCTGTGACTGGAGTGATCAAGTATGTGCAGACGTGGCAGCTGCCTGTTGGCCGAGATGCATGCACTTCGGGCTGTCATATTGCGCATGAAAAAGTGCTTCATAAATAAAGATTATAACTATTTAAAAGCTACACAGTGTGTAAACCCTGGGCTCCGGTTCCCCGGGGGCTGGGCTGTTGGAAGGCCTCGGCATCCAGAGAGATTCTCAGTTGGTCCTCAGTCTCAGGCAATGGTTACAAAAAGCTGAACTGAACTTTGGGTTTGCAAGATCATTTGAATCCAGGGATAATTTTGAACAGCCGGGGCCACCGTAGTGGCATAGTCGCTTGTCATTTGCCGATTGTGACCGGGAGAGCACGAGGGTGGCACACAATTAGCAGAGCTCTCCCAGGGATGCGGTAGGTTAAAACCGGGCTGGCTTCTCTCGGCTTGGCGCTGATCTGGGTCTCCTGTCAGCTGCTCGTGAGCCTGCAGGCTGGCAGTGCCAGCGAGAGGGACACGCCTCTCCTCCAGTCGGATCTGAACCTCTCCTTCGGGCTGAGTAACCTGCAGTGTGGAAAGAGACAGGTGGCTCACAAGTAACTAGGATGGGAAGAGACTAGTTTTTCTGCCTTACCCTCCCTGCGTGTGGTGGCTGAATTCATAGCCACGAGCCGAGATGCATTATTGTTGATTCCAAATAGGAAATCAAACATGAACATAATTCATGTTCAGTTATTCTGAAATAATCGAATACAGAGATGCGCAGCAGATATCAGATATATCACCAATTTTACAATTATCAGGGGAAAAAAACTATGTATGATGTATGGATTTCAAAAATAAGACGCAAATTAGGATGCATTCCTTTTCCAATTTAAATGTAACGCTATAAGACATTTTTAGTTGCTTTTTTCTCATTAAAGAATCAATTTCCTGCAGCAGAGGAGACGAAAAGCTGTTGAGGAGGAAAATCATGGCAGCCGTGGAGAGCACTCATCGCTAGAGCGATGACTGAGGAGCACGTTGGGTATAATACAGGGCTGGGCGGGCTCACCCCCCATCCCCCACACCCCACTGGAGTACCTTTGTTCAGAAAATCAGCGCTTTCAAAATCGACATAGAGATGTACCGTCAGATCCAAGGGGTCAGGTGTAATAGCGGCCTTCATGCGCTTTGCCGTGCAAATGAGAAGCAGTGAGGCGATAATCATTTATATTTCATATGGTTCGTTTTGTCAACAGTGTTTTCAAGATAATGCAAATTTGAATTGACAATTTTCTTTTCTTTTAATGTTTATTTTAAACATACATTTGCTCATTTCTGGAATCAATAAAATGGAGCAAGATTCTCACGCCAGTGTTGAATATGCCTTGTATTTCTCATGCCTCATGTTAAATCTTATACATGTGAATCCCTTTCTCCAAAAAAACCATCAACCAAACGCTTGTGCATAGATCGATTCAATATCGCTTTGAAGTTTCAACTTAAATTGGAACAATGAGGACAATTGTTTAGAATCTTTAGGCATGGATTCATCTTAGATACTTCCTTAGCAATTCCTTTTTCTGTGCTCTGTTTCTTTATAATGACCCAGTTGTAACTATGAGAACCATGTTCAGTATGTTCTTCATCACAGAACCGAGCAAAAGACAAAACAACAACAAAAAAACAAAAACAAGCTGTTCTCATTTGACTGGTTTCTGATTTTTACATAGCTTTATAAAAGAAAGTGTAACTGGCATACACTGTGGCCATCTGATCTACAAAATCTACAGTAAACAAATGGCTAATGAATCAATAACAAAGTTATAAAAGTTTTTATATTACACAGATTTTATGGTTGTATTTCAAAGTAATATTAACAGAAATGTGTCACTTTTTATTTTCTATGAAAAAAAAGTTTTACTGAAATCACTTCATGAGAGCCATGTCATTTGCACAGTTGTTTCTTTGTACACAACATATTGATTGAAATACTATGCTGATACGATCTAGTAATTGACCACTTAAATTCCATTAAATTCACGTGTAATTGCAAAGTTACAATTGTAATTGTAATGACCAGCAATTAGAGTTTGTATGTACCTCTCTCTTGCCCTCGACATTATCCCTCAAAGTTTAAACTTTAAGCCATCCACACATTTGTTTTAATTTCATTTATCACCGGTGTCACCAAAACGTTCAGTCGTTTATTTTCCCCAGCCAGGTGGTGGGTGTTCAGGAAGGGGAAAGGGAAAAAGACCCATAGATTAGCCACTGCGCTTGTTTCATTCAAAAGACGAACACCGCTCCGATAATTTCCTAGCATGAAGTTAGCGCGCCTCTGTGATCAGAGATCACGAACAGGCACAAGGATCTCAAAGACAACGGGTTCGGCGGAGGCAACAGTGCGCCTCCGGGCTTTTTTTCTCCTTCTTTTCACAGATTGCCTGGTCTTAGTGTTTGTGCGTAGCATCTGGGTTCATTTAACTGGGCTGGAGAGGGGGTCCTTCCAACCTCTCGGGTTGCAGGTTTGAGTGTGGGCTCTGTTTTTGAGAGCATAAGCGCCCGCCTGGACCTTCTCAAACGGCCAGCGCATCCGCCCGGCCCTCCAGAGGGGCAATTTCACCCATCCCAGATGCCCCGTGCATGTTTAGTGTAGTTTCTCATTTGAGCTGAAAGACGTTAAACAGATTCATTCAGAAGCCGGGAGGTTTTGAGAGGAGAAAACCGGACGATGGGGGATAGAAGCATAAACATTACAGCCACGATATATGAAATCCTGGGTGATACCACACATTTCATAACATTGCCTCTCCCCCTGAGGTTTACAGACCAATCTATCATATACTGTATCTATAAATATATGAATATATATATATAGAGAGAGAGGTATGGGCAAAATATATAGCCCTGTAAATTACTTTGGAAAAAGAAGGATTATTGTAATGGTGTTGGTGGATTTAATGTAAAACATTTCTGCTTGACTTCATTCACAGATGGATTTCGGGATGGACCTTATTTCATTGTACAAAATTTAACTCTACAGTTATGGAAATAATATTCTGGTTTCTATACTACTAAAAGTAAATTTTCTTTAAATTTTAAATGGCCTTTTGGTGGCTTATAAGTTGGATAACCCAACCCTCCATTCCTACAATATTATAATGTATTTTTATCATTGAGAAACTCTTTGCTGCTTTGCATCTAAGAGGAAGTGTTGTTAACTCCAATTACACCAGTTACAGCCCAATATTTTGGCTTATCTCCAGTGTGGTGCCTTCTGGGGATGCTACAACGTCCAATGTCGCTAAAATAAAATAATCTCTGCCCAAGGTTCCTAAATGTCTATCTGAAATAGTCCTAAAGAGCAAACATAAGTAATCTTTCCGAAACCCAATAGATGAACATTGTCTGGCCCAACAAAATCCACATAAAACAAGCATGGACTGAGAATGTTATCAGCTTGCTTGATTTGTGGACCTTTGACGCTTCAAACGGCAACCATGTTTTGTTTTTTGAATCATAAACGCAGACACACGGAAAAACTGTTGGCGTTAAATCAACTCTGTCTCGGTTTATAAGGGCCCAAATGTGATCACATGGACTAGTGTATACCCTGACAGTGTTGATTGAACACCGGTGGTTCTGTCACGCATCAGGATCTCCTTCCTCCTTCAGATTTTTCCTCTCCTCCTCTTCTCGCTCTGCTCTTCTGGGCTTGTTTCGAAAGGATGCCAAAGTTGTTTTTGAGTTATTTTACAGTTTTCGACCTCGTGGAGCAATCACTCAGACACACTTCCACCATAGAAACAGTCCTTGGCCACCAAAGTGTAAATTTTTCTGACCAGCCCAGGGACAATAAAAAGTGTGAACTGTATGTTATTGAAGCGAAATACGAAGATCCCTAAGGGTGACTTTAAGGGAGCGGTTTTAGCTATTCTTCTGCAGCAATGATGTTTTTTGTTTATGAATGGGACCGACTATTGTAAAATGTTTCAACGCACTGAACGTTCACCCATCAACGTTATCCAGTTACTGAAAACTGTCCTATGTGTCATGTCATTGTCGCTTTCACCATGGTTACACGTGAGGTCTTCTGTGCAGAAGACCGTGGGACCGTGGGCCGTGGGCCTATTGGCAGCTTGACCTCCCCTGACAAAGCCTAGAAGATCACTAATAAACTGGTATCGATACATTCCAAAAAAACATAATTTTATGTCATAAAAAAATAAATGCAGTTATTATAACTATTATTACCATCATCCATTCGTCCAAATTTTTCATTCACTTTTCCAGTGAGTGAGACAGTTAGTCATTAATTTTAAATGATCGCTTAACCAATTCAGGGTATAACCATTATTATTATTATTATTATTATTATTATTATTATTATTATTATTGTTATTACTATCATTTTCAATGGAGTCCAACAAATGTTCGTTAGATCCAGGATGAACTTAATGACAGATAAGAAGTACTTAAAAAGCTTGTAGTTTATTATTGAGATAACATCCCCCCAACATCTGACATGATTAAATAATGCAGATGCAGGAAGCACGCCCTGCCCCTTTGGCTCGCGGGTCACCTCCATTCATTCCCAGAGCTCTTGGTGCCCTACACCTGCACTGGATCAAATTCAATTTGCTTTATTTCAAATTGGACCAATCAGAATTTTTTTACATGTAACCTGAAGAGTGTTGTTACAATATCCCCAGACCCCCGTGTCACCATGAAGCACTTGATTTGATGAAAAGAGCAGGAGATCAAATAAAATCGGATTAATTGACTGCTGTGAATCTGAGTGGTACTGCCCGTCATGATGATGCCCAGTGTCACAAATAGCGAAGGGCATTTTTTTTCCCCGTGTTTAAAAAAAAAAAAAAAGCGGGGGAGGCAGGGGGGCATAGACATCTTAAACAGCAATACACCTGTGCCTGTGTCATTTTAAAAATCTGTCGCTTTCTGCCTTTCAGAAAGATTAGTATTGCTAGCAGATTTCATGTCCATCTCAGTACTTAAGAGAGCAGGCTCACAGAAAATGGTCTCATAATACTGCTAATGGAAAGCTATGAGGCCCCCGTGGACACTGACCTTTCTCTTCAGGTCAGAACAGTGCGTGTGCAGAACAACCCTTTGAATCTCATTTTCATCTCATGAATACAGCCCCAATCTGTTTGTGTTTGAACCTTAATCTCAAAATGACCTGGACTCACACTTTCCTAGACACAGCGTGCGAGAAAAAAATAAAATAAAATAAAACCTATTCAACCATTTTTGTCTTATTCGGTACAGAAAAAGGAAAAAACAGGACTTGACGGACATCCACAAAATGCCCGTGACTAGGCCTGTCGCTTGAGCTGGTACTTGAGGAAAAAACGTTTAGCCTGTCAGTGTTCGGAATGCAAGAACAGATTCTAAAAATACTTTCTTTTAATAGAAGGTATTTAGCCCATAGACCCCTGGGACCTCCAATCACTGACCTATAGAAGTGGGACCCTGGTTGGTAAGGGCAACAAAGTGGCCTAATTATTTGTTTATAACGAGGCTATTTAATGGTACCGAGTTCAGACGTCTAAAAATAGGGAAGGTCACAAAAAGATTCTTGTCGCCTGCTCATCTCCGCCCTTCCTGGAAGCAGAGCTCCTTTGGGCAATGGTCTCCATGCCAAAGCCTGGGTTTTTGTAAATATCCGAAGTTTTCTCAGTATTCTGAATCTGATGCTTGATGAGAAATGGACCGGGCTGGAAGCTATTTTGACACAGACTGGCAGAATTTGGCCTCCAACAACTCGAGTCACTGTCCTAATGGATAGCCCAAGAATCCTGGTGAAGTCGTGGTATAAAGTCAGATGATCTTATAAAATGGGTTGGTAATGGGCAGCTGATTGATTTATCATTTAACCTATAATAAACGAGGTTTTAAAACACTCCCTGAGACGTCGATAAGTGTTATTGCACTCCCTTTGAAAAATGTCAAGCCAGAAAATCAACACAGGACAATGGCTGCATGACAGAAAGACTCAACAGGTTGCGCCGATTGACGGCTTTTATCAACTCATAGAAATGTCAGCCAATTAAATCTTTAAGCGTCGGACCCGAGACGTCTGCACGAATCAGACGCGACTCTGTGGGATGTTATTAGATACAGCGGTGCCATCAATATTTGGGTAGAAGGAATTTCCACCGCCAGAGTCCATTTTAGGGAGCAGGAGACGTGCTGTGAAAAATACTGTGGTTCACGCTGTTACTCTGTGAAGGCTAGAAGACACAGACAAGAAAAAGCTATGAATTATTTAGCGACACAAAAACACATTTTCTGTGGGGACTATCTGCCGACAGAACCCTTTGCTCCTTTTAAATTATTTTATGCTGTGAGTAATGGTAACCTTTGCTTTTGTAGTTACGGAATTCGCTTCTTTGTCACCAAAAAAAGAAAAGAAAACTGGGACAAGGAAAGCCAAGAAATGGGGTAGAATAACCGTTTAACACTGTGGGGGGAAGAGCCTTAAATGGTGAAAATGGAGCGCCGACATGGGTTTTTTTGGGATTTGGGTGGTTTTTTTTTGGGGGGGGGGGCTGTTGTGATAGATGACAGATGTGGACATTATATAACACTCACCCTGTAGCCTTTGATTCAGAATTAAGTGTAAGACAGCAGAACAATTTGGAGACGCCTTGAAGTTGCAACTGCCAACTCAGTGGCAAAGGTGCTATCAATTAGCCTCAAAAACCACAAGGTGTAGGCCCATTCACTTTTTGAGTATGTCGTTTGTGTTTGCGTTTGTCAGATTGGTCAATGTGGTGGAGGAATTTCAAAATTCAAAGCAGAAAGTCTATAAAATCATATCATTTTACTGGCTTATGCACGCCCTTTAAAAAGAATTATGCCTATATCAGAGATTAAGAAATGGTAAAACTGAAATTAATTCAATTGCACTGACGTCGACTTACCTTTCCAGTCTGATGGCTGCTGTGAATTATGAGTCATCTACAGATTAAACACAGACATTGCTACATTTTTGCTCATATTCTTCAGTTTAACCTCAGTAATCAAAAATTTCCTTTAAGTCAGTCTCATGTATTGTTTGTGGAAATTACAGTGAAATGTACCCCACTACGTTTTAAATCCACCATATGTAATACTGTAAAAGAAAAATATGTAAAGTATTACAGAAGACGAACCAAGGACATTTTTGGAAACTGAAATTGTAATGTGCGAGATTCTAATTTTTAAGGTTCACAAAGATTTCCGGTCCAATGTGTATATGGGTCTAAGGACAATCCTGCTTCTTGTGGCAAGAGATGCGATATAAGATATAATCCCCACTTCATTAGAGCCCATTGTGTGGAGATGTGAAGCTGAAATGAGCATCTTTGAAGAAGGCGTAAGTAAGACAGTGACCCTGAACTCTTCCGCCCCATCTCACAAAAACTAAACTAAACTATACATTTATTTCCAACATAGCTCACCAACTTTCGGCTTTCACGCTTAGTCTGGGAAAAGTAATTAGAATGTTGTGTACGACACCTGCCCAACGTGTCAGGCGCGTAGCCTCCATTGAGAGAAAAAGTAGCTAAATTCTTAATTGTGACCAGGACCTACAAGTGGGTAGTAATAATATCTTCGTGCCTGCGTGTAAGTTTGCATACCACGTTAAATTTTTTTGATTTCATATCTCATCCCACAACCTCATTGATGATCCATGGAAGCGACATCACACAAATGGATAATAAAGTTATTGACATTAAAAAATTGATCCCATACGCGTACGTCCCTTTTCTTCATGACTGTTCAACCTCCACCTTCATGCTAGATAATTAGACGGATCTAATCAAAATAATTGTGCTTGAGTAATATTTCGAACGTCTTTGAACACTCATTTTATGTATGTTCATGTAGCTACCAACAGTTGTGATGCAGTTGGATTTGCAATAGAAGCCATGCTTGTCTGGACAGATGAAACACGGTTCAGCTACGAGCAGAACTGGTATCTTAGCACATGCCTTCTGGAATATTGGCATGCATGGCACACGACCATGTGAACTCTGGGCAGGAGTTAGAAGCACAACCATATATTTGGCTTAGTGTTCGAGCTTGCTCCTCCACTCGACCAGATAACGAGCTAGTCGTGAAAATAAACAGTTGAGACCCTTTAGTTAAACAACATTTTTTTCCCCTCTCTAGATTTCGGTTTGCTGAATTTTTTCTTTGGGTTTTGGGCACATGGCTTGCTTCTGATGTACACCCAAACGGATCGCTAATGGCTTTAGGGATGGACTTTTAAACAGGCACTTTAAAACACAAGGGTTATGGAGCTCCATAAACCTTCTTGTTTACTCGGAGAGCGGAGCTACAGAATGCGGCCACTGCATACCTTGTGAATTAAATCAGCCTCACGTTTGAGCAGATGAATAGCTTATTTACCTTTTTCATGTAAGTTATAAAAAATCTCTCATTCACTCTCCACTAGTTTCCAGGGAAGTCCTGCCGATTTGATCCGACCTACGAGCAGAACTGGTATCTTAGCAAATGCCTTCTGGGATATTGGCATGCATGGCACACGACCATGTGAACTCTGGGCAGGAGTTAGAAACGCAACCATATATTTGGCTTTGTACTGCAAGCATGCAAGGTTAGCAAAGTACTGAGGGAAACCGCGCCGATTTAATCCACCCCAGGACCTGTGGCACTATGCCAGTTGTGCTCTCCTGGTCACGATCAGCTGTAGAAACGAGCTGAATCCAAACGCGCAAACTCCAGCATATAGGGCTCAGTCTGCGCTTGGGAAAGCACATTACCAACGGAGCCACTTTGGAGGCTTACTGAAAATTTCCAAACCCATTACTACCCCTCGTTATCGTTAGAAATAGACGTTGTTCACTTCACATTTGTGTTAATGGTTGGAATTTCGTTCCCTAGGCCTTGCCTTTTGGCGAGCATATTGAAGCATGGACCCAGAGCTTTAGATGCTGGTCTTAATCGTTGCCTGTAGCCTTGTTGCCGGATGATGTGCCAATAACGCTGGAGAAGAACAAAAAAAGGGCCCGCTGTAACCGAGGACGACAAAAGAGCTTAACTTTTATTCTTATTCTGAGACTCACCAGGAGGCTCTTCTTTATGACAGAGACCACAATCTGATTTTTTCTTTCTTTCAGATGAATCCACGGTACTTCGTTTTTGTCGTTGTATAATTAAGTAAGTTTGCAGTAATTTGTTTGTATCTATCAGTTTTGAAAAGAATGTGCTTGCCATTTGCTGCACACACTGACCTGTCTGATTTTCATGTGGTCAGTAATTATTAGTTGCCCCCAGCAGGGGCGTCGGGCTCTGGGGCAGGGTAATTATGCAGCTGTTTCTGCATCTCTGGCATTTACGTGGCAGGCCCAGCAGACGCACAGCTCCACCTCTCGTCTCTGCAGGGGAAAGAGAGGAAATGTTAAACGGCAGTTAATACACGAGAGAAAAGGAAGGCGTCGGGAGGATTTGGTGAATTTTTGATCCATTTCCCTTGGTTTTAATAAGGGCTTGTTGGTAGGATGATGGTATGGATTCCTCCCTGGAGAGAACCACTCAGCGTGCTGCTAGAGCCTAGTGTGGAGACAACCCAACCTAACCAACAAATGGTTCTTTCTTCAAATTAATTCAGCCTTTTCCTCCCATTCAGTGACAATAAAACCTTTAGTTTTAAAGGTTATTGTGCAATTCTCCTTTTTATAATAATAATAATAATAATAATAATAATAATAATAATAATAATAATAAGAAGAAGAAGAAGAAGAAGAAGAAGAAGAAGAATTAGTATTAAAAAATATATTAAAAAGTGTGTGTGTGTGTGTGTGTCATTTCCTAAGACATGGTATGGTAACACGCTAAGAGCCTGAGGAAACTCTAAAACCCTAGGTTTTAGAAGTAACATTTTATTAGAAGAACAAAATACTCAGTAACTAAAGAGGCGTGTCATTTCAAATGCAAAATATGAGTTTATTATAAAGCATTATTAGTAGCTTGTTGTTAGGAAGAAAAGGCTACAGCGTGTGTAAATTAAGGGCCTTATTCAAGGTGTTGTTAGTTTTCAATGGCCTAATTAATCTTTCACATTAATATGTATGTTTTTAATAATACATAATGATGGCCAGCGAAATGTTGGGGTAAGTCAGAAGGAAAATGCGTTGCCCTGGCAACAACCGGCGCTTGGCACGCAGCGGAGTGCACGCGGTCATGTCTCACGCATTAACAGGGCCGCTTTAAACAGGGAAGTGCACATGCACCATAATTGCCTGTGGAAAATTTGCTATTCAGCTCCCCGCTTTGTGCGTCTCATAATGCAGATAAATGCGTGTGTTACCTGCTATTAAAGGGATGCATCT
>JAOYSI010073369.1:0-20016 GCA_025775065.1 Hiodon alosoides
CCCCTCCCCCCGCCCCCCGGGGGGGGGGGGGGGGGGGCCCGCCCCCCCCGGGGGGGGGGTAATGAAAACAGAACTGCAGATTAGGACAATAAAACACACAGAAAAAGGATTGGCATCACTTATTAACTGTTGCTGACAGGGACAGCCTCCTGGCAGAGATTCTGTGGCCTGAAGTTGTTGGCGAATTAAAACCCTGTTTCCGTGGGGGTTCTTTCCCACTCTTCCCTGTTCGCACCCAGGGTTATTAAATGTAAATTTACGAGGTAATTCCGCTGGATGGAAGGGAATGTGACGAGACGTCGGTTGGGGTGGCGCTACTGCACACAGCATTAGCATAGAGATGAGATCGAGGCCGCAGGCCTGTCGTGAATGAACATTCGGGGCATTCGCCGAACGCAGTCGGGAGACGCACACTCCGATAAGGTCTTACTTTGTTTACGTTCTCCCAGTGCCCGGATGGAAGCCACGATGTGTTTATTCACCTGCCGATGGTTGTGCTCTGTCTTCACAAGGTTCAGCTTTTTAGAGTCCTTGAAACATGTCATTCCAGTTTTATTAACAGAAGATGTTACGGGTAGGATAATTGTCGTAAGACCAGTGTTGGTTTTTTGATTAAACTCTGCCTGATGAGAATGTTTAATGAGGCATTGACAATAACATTCGTCTGCATTGAGAATAACATTCTGGAACGCCACGATAAAGAGCTACAAAGGGGTGATGGAGTTTAATAAAAACAAACTGTATTAAATTTGAATACTTAAAGTGCCCATGGTTGCTGTTTATTTGTTTAAATCAGACGAATCACACACTCATGAGAGTTCAAAACCGCATCTTAGCGCAGGGGCCGTTTGATGTGAAACGGGGCACGGGGCTTTTGAAGGCAGCTGAGGAGGCCTGTCTGTGCTAGGTGTGATTTCGAGGCCTATGTGTCTTTGCTTCTGCAGTGCGGAGCGCCGGTCCTGGAGTTTTGGTCCCCCGTTTTGGACCATACTGGGTAATTACCCCCCATCTGGACCTAAAAAGCACACTAAAAAGCCCCTCCCTCATTCCTTTCTGAGTCTGATGGGACTAGTTTACTTTCGATCTACAGCTGTCAGTGCCATGATGGACGCAGCGTGGCTCGATGTCACGGCGACCTTCAGGTTTAAATGGAGCCCCTCCCCCTCCTCTTCTTCCTCCACTGCCTTTTGGCCGCAGGAGTGGGGGAAGGATCCTGCCGTTACATGTGCAGTGATAGCCTGGGAATGAAGACGGATACTCGGCAGAGGAAGGACTGGTGCTGGAAACGCCATACTCCATCAACAGGATGCAGATCTGTCCTGACACTGTTTCACAGGATGCATTAGAAAAATGAGCCTTAGTTATTTTTTGTTTTTCATTTTTTACTTGCATTCTGATCCTTGCAATCAGACTGTTCCCTAACCTTGTGAGCACCCCCCCCCCCCCATAATTAATGGAGGGGGAGAAGGTTTGTGCTAACAGTAATGACGAAGGGCTAAGGACGAAGGCCTGCGTTTGCAAATCCTCAATTAGGCTTAAATGAAACATTTAATGGCTTTTTAAAGATCCGCTCCCCGTCTCTCATTTCTCAAAGCTCGTTTTGCAGAAAACAAGCAATTATCACTCCCCGTGCCACCTCTGACCTCCTGGATCCCCTTCTTCCAACGACAGCACCCAGCCCTGTTTTAAATGGAAGGATCTGCCGTTGAAACTGAAGGTGCAGTTTTTAATCTTGTTTGAAGTTCTGTAAAACGCTCCTCTTGGAATCGGTTCTAATAAGTGTCACCTCTGTCATTATCTGTCGAATGTACTGAACATAGCATGGAGCCGAATCCCTGGGCTCCGTGCTCAAATTGGCAATTTCTCGCTCGCAAATGACTTTTCCTTTCATCCGCGCACTCCGTTTCAGGTCCCCCCACCCAAACTCACCGGCCCTGTAATTGTATTTCTTTTGGCCCGGGGGGGTGGGGGGGTCATTTTGTTTCCCTTTTTGCTGTTTGTTTTAAACGTTTCCCGTTGGTCACGCCCCATCCGTCCATCTGCCGCCTGCAGTTGTCACGGTAACGAGCGGCACTTGTACAGCTGATTAGGGTGCCTGTGATCTGAGATGGTATTCGCTCTGATCCGAAAGCAAAACCCACCTCCTCTTCTTAGGATTTATGCATCTGTCCCAAAGAAAACGGCAACATTTTCCAAACTTCTCCTGTTGAATTTTGGGTAAAATGAATTGCATTGGAGCCACCACGGGGGCCAGTAATTCTCTTTTTTGGATCTAGACCCATGACCCCAGCGCCCCTCCACCCTGATGGCCCTGATCCACCCCCTGGGGTCTGCGTCTGTGCCATGGACCCTCCTCTGCCTTCTCGTGCCAGCCAGAGCAACTGGCCTTCCTGGGTCCTGCTGATTAACCGACCGAGCTCCTAGGCTTGTCTAAGTTTGGCTGCCACCTCCGGACTGGCACAGGGAGCTGCCAAGGGACCCAGAGGGCAGCTAGGGACACTGAGGGATACTGCTAGCCCGCATATCGTTTTAAAGCAAGTTATACCTTAAAACAGCTAACTTTATAAATTATACATTTATCAATTCACTTCATTTACATTTAATAGTTTATACGGCTAATTCATTTGGAACCATTGTGATCTAGCCTCCCTAGTCTCTCCTCACTGGTAATCCCACCATCATCAGAAAGAGGCAAGCTTCGCCCTCGGTAAAGTTTCCGCCGCCTACGCGTGACCAGGTACCTGTTTGACTGCCACCTCTGACAGGCCTCGCCTTCCCGGCCTACCTGCTGGTGAAAACATGCCCAGGGCGGAAGCTGTATCTCTCATTAGACAGGAAGTCTATGTCTACCCAAGGTCTTCACCGTGGTGGCCTGGATACCAAACTAGCCGTCTTAATTGTCTATTCGTGGCAGTTTCTTTATTTTTATCTGCATTAATTTTTCAGGAAGGGTTTAAGTCTGGGACCGTGCCATAGAAACGCGATCTAGGGTGGCGCAAGAGCACTAATGATTGGATCAGGCTGTGTGGATCTGCAGGAGAGACAAACATGCATATTTATGATGTGCCCTCATTGGTCCCCCTCCTGCTGTGGCTGGGGAATAAAAGCAGGGGTGATCAGGGTTTGATGGGTAGTGCGTGTGCCCGCGGTATGTGCTGGTATGGAGGGTGGTGGCCATTTGTCTCTCGTGAGATGTTAAAAGATGCCCTCAAGAATCCTGATAAGAAGGCAAGTTTGAGCACAACAATGTTTTCAGACTCCCCTTCCTGTAGCTTTACAGACAGAGTGATTTCCTCCTTCTTGCAGTTGTGCAGACAAAGAGATTTATTTCCCCATTCCCATAGCTTTGCAGACAGAGTGATTTCCTCCTTCCTGTAGCTTTGCTGACAGAGAGTGATTTCCTCCTTCCTGCAGTTGTGCAGACAAAGAGATTAATTTCCGCATTCCCGTAGCTTTGCAGACAGAGTGATTTTCTCCTTCCTGTAGCTTTGCAGACAGAGTGATTTTCTCCTTCCTGTAGCTTTGCTGACAAAGAGAGTGACTTTCTCCTTCCTGTAGCTTTGCAGACAGAGAGTGATTTCCTCCTTCCTGCAGTTGTACAGACAGAGAGTGATTTCCTCCTTCCTGCAGTTGTGCAGACAAAGAGAGTGATTTCCTCCTTCCTGCAGTTGTGCAGACAAAGGGAGTGATTTTCTCCTTCCTTTGCACTCCATCCTTGTCTGCCACCTGATAAATGGCGTTGGGCGAGGGGCCTAGAGCACAGCCACGGTGACATCAGTATGAATCAAGACAGACATAATATCTTCTCAACGAGTCCCGGTGGCGTTGTGCCACGCCGCAAGACGGGAAGAGTATCTGAATGGGCCTTTTAAATTCAGGTTCACACACCCCCTGTAGCCAGCTGACAGCAGAGGTGATCTTTATCTGCCTTAACCTGACCTCTATCACTGAAAGCTCGTAACACAGGGGAAAAACTGAACTATTGTGAAAGCCTAACATCCAAAAATCTAGATATATGTATATATAACAATAAATATTTAATTACATATCCTAACCATAAATCCTCACCTCCTTTCACTCTCGTCCCAAACAAATGTCGTTTTTGGTGTGTCTTTAATTTTTTTTCCCCAATTGTTTTTTCACATGGTAATTCTTCTTTGCTAGGATCCGCCTTCCCAAAGCAACCGTCTGCATGATTAATGTTTTTAGGAGCTGTCTAAACTTGTGGATTTTGGTTTTTAAAAAAATAGTCTGTGTGGGGACTTGAGAGGCCTGAGATCACCCCTAACCTACTCCCAGCTGATATCACACAGCCGCGGGCCTGAGATCACCCCTAACCTACTCCCATCTGATATCACATGGTGTGGGGCCTGAGATCACCCCTAACCTACTCCCAGCTGATATCACACGGCCGCGGGCCTGAGATCACCCCTAACCTACTCCCAGCTGATATCACACAGCCGTGGGCCTGAGATCACCCCTAACCTACTCCCAGCTGATATCACACAGCCGCGGGCCTGAGATCACCCCTAACCTACTCCTAGGTGATATCACACGGCCGCGGGCCTGAGATAATCCCTAACCTACTCCCAGCTGATATCACACGGCGTGGGGCCTGAAATCACCCCTAATCTACTCCCAGCTGATATCACACGGCCGCGGGCCTGAGATCACCCCTAACCTACTCCCATCTGATATCACATGGCGTGGGGCCTGAGATCACCCCTAACCTACTCCCAGCTGATATCACACGGCCGTGGGCCTGAGATCACCCCTAACCTACTCCCAGCTGATATCACACCGCGTGGGGTCTGAGATCACCCCTAACCTACACCCAGCTGATATCACACGGCGTGGGGCCTGAGATCACCCCTAACCTACTCCCAGCTGATATCACATGACCTGAGGAAGATGAATAAGGCTCAGGTGGTAGAGAAGAGCAATGAGGAATAGAGGATTGAGGCTGAGGTTGTGTGGAAGAGGAATGAGGCTGAGGTGGTGAGGAATAGGAATGAGGCTCAGGTGAGACTGAGGTGGTGAGGGGGATGAAAGAGGAATAGAGGATTGAGGCTGAGGTTGTGAGGAGAAGGAATGAAGCTGAGGCTAAGGTTGTGAGGCTGAGGTTAGGCTGAGATGGTGCCCCGGGGTTTCCGGTGAGGAAACAGCTGCCTGGTTGGGTCAGGGGATTTATTTACCAGGGTCCTCCAGCATCGCCAAAGATTAAAGTAGGGTCCTACTTGTAGCATGAACAAAAACATTGCTTTATGGTTGGGGAGTTCTTGTTGATGGGGGAGTTGTCGCTACTGAGACTTGCTGCGTGTTTTATAAATATTTATGTGTAGTTTAAGTGATCCAAGCTGTTGAGTAAACAGGGAGGGAGTGTTGGTGGTCAGACTGGCATCTCGCATGCAGAGAAACTCCAGATCCTTGGAGATTCTCCCTCTTCGCGCTTGTCACCGTTTTCTTGGGCTGATCTGGTAGCTGGCGATGCCGCAGGGACACGCGCAGGGTGTGCAAATTGAAATTGTGGCCATCTGCCTAATATTTTGTAGGTCTCCCTTTTGCCACCAAAACAGCCCTGATTCGTCGAGGCATGGACTCCACTAGAGCTCTGAAGGTGTACTATGGTATCTGGCGAGGTGAGGCCTCCATGGATCGGACTTGTTTGTCCAGCACATCCCACAGAGACTTGATTGGATTGAGATCTGGGGAATTTGGAGGCCAAGTCAACACCTTGAACTTGTTGTTGTGTTCCTCAAACCATTCCTGAACCATTTTTGCTTTGTGGAAGGACGCATTTTCCTGCTGAAAGAGGCTAATCCCATCAGGGAATACCGTTGCCTTGAAAGGGTTTACATAGTCTGCAACAATGCTTAGGTAGGTGGTACGTGTCAAAGTAACATCCACATGAATGGCTGGACCCAAGGTTTCCCAGCAGAACATTCCCAAAGCATCACACTGCTTGCCTTCTTCCCATAGTGCATCCTAGTGCCATGTTTTCTCCAGGTAAGCAACGCACACGCACCCGGCCATCCACGTGATGTAAAAGAAACCGTGATTCATCAGACCAGGCCACCCTCTTCCATTGCTCTGTGGTCCAGTTCTGATGCTCACGTGCCCATTGTAGGCACTTTCGGCAGTGGTCAGGGGTCAGCATGGGCACCCTGACTGGTCTGCAGCTACGCAGCCCTATACGCAACAAACTGTCATGCACTGTGTGTTCTGACACCTTTCAATCAGAACCAGCATTAACTTTTTCAGCAATTTGAGCTACAGTAGCTCGTCTGTTGGATCAGACCACATGGGCCAGCCTTCACTCCCCACATGCATCAGTGAGCCATGGCCGCCCATGACCCTGTCGCCGGTTTACCGCTTTTCCTTGCTTGGACCACTTTTGATAGATACTGACCACTGCAGACCGGGAACCCCCCACAAGTGCTGCAGTTCTGAAGATGCTCTGACCCAGTCGTCTAGCCATCACAATTGAGCGCTTGTCAAAGTCGCTCAGATCCTTACGCTTGCCCATTTTTCCTGCTTCTAAAACATCAACTGCCTAATATAACATTTCTGCCTAATATATCCCAACCTCTGGCAGGTGCCATGATAACAAGATTATCAGTGTTATTCACTTCACCTGTCAGTGGTCATAATGTTATGGCTGATCGGTGTATACAGTATCTATACCTTTATCCCGTGGTGAAACATTTCTATCTTGATGGGAGTGGTCTCTTCCAGGATGACAATGCCCCCATCCACAGTGCACGGTGTCACTGAATGGTATGATTAGTGTGATAATGATGTCAGTTATGCTATGGCCTTTGTTTTATATACACACACACACACACACTGTGTATATTTATCCTATATGGCGTGAGAGCTGAAGAAGTGTATTGGTGCCTTTAAGAGGGGAACCCACTTGGCAGAAATATCATTCCCAGAATTTCCATCAGCTGAGAATTGCTAGAATTTTGTGTGAGTGTGAGTGTGTGTCTGTGTGTTATGAGTGTGTGCGTGAGTGTTTGTTTCTGTGCGTGTCTGTGTGTGAGTGTGTGTGTGTTGTCTGTGTGTGAGTGTTTGTTTGTGTATGTTTGTGGTGGCCATGCTGGATAATGGACTGGGACGGATTGTTCCTCAGGTGGTTTGTGTGTGTGGTGTCTGCTCTGCTGTAGTGGTGTCAGGGCGGGGGTTTGGGAGATTGGGGGGCAGATGCAGCAGAAAGGTTAACGACACAAGTAAGACTCCGGGGACAGCGAGGCGCCTCCGTTTATCAGCAGGCGAGCGCCGGAGGCCGGCAGGAGGACATTTAGAGTGGCTCTGTCTGCCTTCGAATCGTGCTGCATGCGGAGCCAATGCAGACTTAGCCACTTCATTAAGAAGGAGAAGTGGCCCCTGGGGGCTGATTGGCTGCGGCCTTATTTTCACCAAAGTTAGCTTTGGCGCAACATGAATCTTATTTAAAAGGTTTCTCTTGTTTGTGGGTCATTGAGTTTGGCTCAGCTCAGTCTAGTGCCACCGAAGCTTTGGGAAGACACTGTGGGCAGGTGTCGTCAATATGAATTGCAGCTTTTGTGCAGTGGCCCCTTTCTCTCCGGGGGCCCTGAGTGTATGGGGACCCGAGTGTAGTGGCCCCTTTCTCTCTGGAAGCCTGAGTGCACCGGGGGCCCGAGTGCATCGCACCCTTTCTCTCTCTTTCTCTGCTCTGGGGGCCCGGGTGTAGGGGGCCTGAGCAGAGCGACGACTCTTGGACGACTTGATATCTCCGCCTGAGTGCAGCGCCCTCTTTCTCTCCGGGGGCCCGAGTGTAGAGGCCTCTTTCTCTCCGGGGGCCTGAATGTACTGGGTGCCCGAGTGCTCTGGGGGCTGAATTCAGCGGCCCCTTTCTCCCCGGGGCCCCGTGTTTAGTGGTTCCTTTCTCTCCAGGTGCCCAAGTGCACTGGGGGCCCAGGTGTAGGGGGCCTGAGCAAAGCGACGACTTGAACGATTTGATGTCCACGCGTAGGAAACAGAACCCATCACTTCCTCTCACATCCCTGGTTGCCCAACCCAGTTCGGCCTGACGGACTTTCAGCTCTCGGCAGGTTTATCCTAGAGCCAAGCTTGGAGAGGGTCCTTAGGCTGGGCACCAGAGATCTCCTCGCATTGTTCAGAGAGCGATTTTAACACACTCTGCTCAGTACTTGAGTGTGGTTTGAGAGAGGTTAGAAACAGCTGCCTCTGCTGGGTTTTTTCACTTCCAAAGTGAGCCGAAAAGCCAATTAGCATTTCCGAGGTCGGGTTTTGCAGATGCAGTTTTTCCTCCCCGTTGTTCTGTCTCCTAAAAGCTGGGAGTGCTGAATGATGATGATGGAGAAGCCCGCCTGTCATAATGCAGATTGATACTTTCGATTTGTTTCATATGAAAGGACTCCCTAAATGAGAAACGATAGGCGTCCAATGGCAGGTTGTATATGAGCTTTCAGAATTCTGGAGAGGGGGTTCTGGGAGAACTCTTCGCAGGTCTGTTGTATCATGGAAATCGTACGTGACTACGGGGTTAGGATTCCGACAGCTTGGGGCGACCAGCTTCACTCTGTGATCAGCAAACGGGTTTGCAAGGGCTACGTGCCTGGGCTTGCAGTGCAATCAGAGCAAACGTTTGTATAACGTTGGAAGGTGCTTTGGTGCTTCAGGCCAGTTGTGACTCAAGGTTATTCCACTGAGAGCCGTTATCCGGCTGAATCAAGACTCAAGGTTATTCAACTGAGAGCCGTCATCCAGCTCAATCAAGACACAAGGTTATTCAACTGAGAGCCGTCATCCGACTGAATCGAGACTCAAGGTTATTCCACTGAGAGCCGTCATCCGGCTGAATCGAGACTCAAGGTTATTCCACTGAGAGCCGTCATCCGACTGAATCGAGACTCAAGGTTATTCCACTGAGAGCCGTCATCCGACTGAATCGAGACTCAAGGTTATTCCACTGAGAGCCGTCATCCGACTGAATCGAGACTCAAGGTTATTCAACTGAGAGCCGTCATCCAGCTCAATCAAGACACAAGGTTATTCAACTGAGAGCCGTCATCCAGCTCAATCGAGAGAGGCCTATATTCCAAATTTGGCTCTCAGAGAAGCTACCCAACATCGTCCCCTGTCATCGTCCCCCTCATTTTTTCCTTCCCTCTCAGTTGGTCATAAGCTGCAGGTGCTGGCTGTGAATGGCTGAAAGCCCTTATCAGTCACCTTCCTCCTCAACCATTCTCCGCCTTTTTGTCCGTTATTTTTCAATCGCCATTGCTTTCTTTCATCTTTCAAAGTTACACTAATCTCCTCACACACAAACACACACACTCACACACACACTCACACACACACTCACACTCACACTCACACTCACACTCACACTCACACACACAAACACAAACCCACACACACACTCCCTCACAGACACTGACACACACCAACACTCTCACGCACACACACACACACACACACACACACACACACACACACACTGACACACTTTCATTCACTCACACACTGACACACACTCACTCACACTCAAACATACACGTTCTAACTTGGCATAACACAGCAAAAGTGTTTTGTATTTCAAGCCCCTGATGCTGTCCCTCTTTCCTTCCATTTTAAGTGCAATTAAAGGCCTCTCCCCCCCTGCTGGTAATTGATTAAATATCAGTGAGAGGACGAATCCCTGCTGTGCTGGAAGGTAGTGTTCAGCTGTTATTATCATGTCGGAAACGCTATGTGTTGCCAGTCCTGAGCTGGCTGACTCTGACACCTGGGCTGGCGCACGCCAATTCCGCCCCATAAATTGTCCAGGTCCAACCTTCCCCACGCCTCATTTTTGGCTCTTTTAACCATTAAGTTTAGAAGTTCAGACTAAGGGTGGAGGATGAATACATCGTTGTATTTTGCCATGCAGTTACTTTCAGTTATACCATGACAGCAAACAGTGAAGAGGTTGTAGGTCTTGAAGCTTTTCCACTTTAGTTGCTTGAAAACAAATTATTTTATTGATGAGCTAGGAACCCAAAACACCTACTCACACCTACTCTTGAAACATCTTTGCTCTTAACTGGCCCAATCTCCCGTTTTTTGTGTTTCGCAAGAGCAGAAGCCATTCTGTTGGCCATGTACCGCAGTGTGGTGACGTCTGTGTTTCCGGGGGGGTTTCAATGACAGTGACAAATGAGTTGGATGAAGGGGTTAGCCACCCTCCTTGGAAGCCCGGATGTTTCATCCCAGCCTGTGGGGATCCAGGAGAAGGGAGCAAATGGCCAGAACATGGATGTTTATTATCGTCGTGGCAAAACCGGGAATACGGCGCCTGGGATGACAGCCTCCTGCGGATGCCGGCTTGTTCTCCCGGCATGGCCAGAGTATGTTTAAGTGTTGCAGGAGAGAGACGGTCAGAGGGCCCTGACGGGCGCCCTGGCTGCATTGCAAGATTTGAACTGGAGGATCCGGGGGTTAATGGTCCAACACTCTCCCTTTCATCTCCCCATGGTTTTTTTCCTGGGCTAAAAATAATGGCCCCCGCCCCCACTGCAGGTCAATACTCTGCTTTATCTCCCACTCTTAGAGGATGTTGTTGTGTGCACAAACTGAAGCCAGTGGGTTGATCATGGATGCTAAGTACAGCGGGTGTAGGATATCGCAGAGAAGCACATTGAAGTATCAAGGCATCTGCCAGTCTCTTTTCTAATTGATGAATAAAATTCTTTGTTGAAGATTTTCTCTTCCCGTCACCTCGCTGTCATTTGCATGGACAGAACTTGATATTGCATTCATGCCTAAACTTTTTCTCTAATTTGAGTTTGTGTACACAGAGACTCGCAGGCAACTACTCTCTCGGGTGTATACACAGGCGAATACTCGGAGGAGAATACTCTCTCGGATGTATACCCTCTCATAGGCGACTACTCTCTCAGCTGTATACTCTCACTGGCGAATGCTCAAAAACGAATACTCACGGGAGAATACTCACAGGCGAATACTCTCACAGGCGTATTCTCGGAGGAGAATACTCTCGCAGGAGAATACCCTCATAGGCGACTACTCTCTCAGGTGTATACACAGGCAAATACTTGCAGGAGAATACTCTCTCAGGTGTATACTCTCACTGGCGAATGCTCAAAGGAGAATACTCACAGGAGAATACTCACAGGCGAATATTCTCACAGGTGAATGCTCTCACAGACGAGCACTCGCAGGCGAATAGTCTCACAGATGAATACTTTCACGGTTTGTGGTATGCCCCCAGTTTGAATTTTTATCAATGTCAGACATTTACTTCCTGTTACGCGTCATTATGGCCTGATCAGGGACCTCTCTGCCATTTTAATTATTTGTGAAATAACTGTTTACCAGTCAATGAGTTAGCTCTACATCTAATAAATTGGCTTCCCTTATGTAACTGTTTATTACTCTATTCCCTGAAAAGCCAGTGGGCATTCTTCCAGGCTTTGGGGAATGTCTCTTTATTATGGCATTCCGGCTCTTTCGTGCTTGTTATTCATCCGCTCTCTTTGTTGCGCTAAGAAGTGTGTTTAACATGTGATGTTAGAGCTCCCTGACCCTGGTGATCAGAGCAATAAATAATTAGTTTTTTTTCCTCCCCCTCCTGGCTGGCTCGCTGTACCCAAGGAGAGGAAGTTTCACCCACTGCCAGAATGGCCAGGGGAATTGAGAATTTCCATTCATGTCCTGCCTCTACATTAGCAGGCTGGCAAGTGAAAAGTGGAGGTTTTTATGGCATGGTAATATGCCGGTGTCTGCACTGAGCCATGCCCCATACAGAACACTCAACAGCCAATTTGTTTTCCTCCACCGCCTCCATTTCACGTTTTGCTTCAGTTATGCTATCTTAATGATGAAACCATATCCACATTCCTGGTCTCTGTAGTCATTCTGCTCTGTTAATCTTTTATTGTTCATCATTATCTTTATTCAGTGCAGATAAAGTGGACATGAAGTTCACCAAGAAACAAAATTTGCCCACTTTTTATGTCAAACCCCCCCAGACAAGACCGAATATGCGTCTTGAAATGAATTACAATGAAACCTGAAGGCTCTGCAATGCTACACTTTCTCTTTCAGAAAAAAAGTCCACTGCTGGTGTTTGATGTAAGCTCTCGCCTCCTCACGACTGAATTCATTTCCATGTCTTTATCTCCTGCTGAAAAAGCATGGCTACATTACTACATCTGTGTAGTCAAAACTCTCTTTGTTAATTCCTTTATTATGTCTCGAGTGTCTTTTATGAAACCGCTATGCTGCGTACTAATTGACAACGTTTAAGAAATGATCTCTGCTGGGAGGAAATTATCTAACCCTGTCCGGTTATAACCACCTGTTGGCAGTCAAGTTAAGTAAAGGCGAGGTCCAATGATGGTTACTCAGGCTGTGTGGGTGGGAGGCGGGGGAGTTTGTTTTTTACTGCAGCCGCGGTTGGCTTCCAGCGCCTGTGCTGCCAGCCGCAGAGGACCAGACCCCCCGCCAACGCAGGCTGATCGCCTCCGCAGAGGAACCGGCAGGACCTCTGCTTCCTGTGCATCCGCCATGTTTGAGCGGGGCGTCTGCGGGCAGAGATTTACGCGCTGAAGAACCTTGCAATATTCTCTGTCTTCCCGCGCCTCATGGCCCCTCGCCGTTGCCTTGGGGTAACGGTTCGGGATGCGGTCTTGACTGCGAGTTTGGCTTCTGCATGGCGGCCTGGTCGGGAGTAATGCGATGTTGTGTTCTCTGCGCCTGGTGCCAAGACTCTCTCTCTCTTGCCGCCTTTGGGGACCTCCAGAACTGTATTTCAAGCCACAAAGCATGCTGGGTAAAACTTATTTTGTCAAAGTGATATAGAATGCTCTGAGTTTGCAGTTCTACACATACTTTGTCATTAGCTATGTGAGTTATGTAACACAATACAGTACTGGATTTTTGGAAATGTTGTGCCCCTGCAGTTTCAACTGGCCTAAACCTCAAACTTTCTCATTCTGGAACATAATTTGAAGAAAAATGGACAAAATGCTGGCAAACACATTTAGGAAACAAAAAGGCTCCGATGGAGTCTGCAGAAGATTTGTTTTTCTTGTGAGCCTTTTAACTTTTTGTGTTTTTCCTCTGACTGAGCCATTCTCTTGGTGATGTGATGCAAACGGAGTGAGTGGTGATGGAATCCAACCCCATGTAGTTTAACAATATAGTCCACTGTATATTCGCATTATTAAATCTTACAGTCTTTAATAAAATACAATAGAAAATCATGGCCAGTTAAAATAATTTATAATAATTATTTTTAATCCTCTTAAATGGCCTCTGGATAGTTCTAACAACATTAAACAACAAACAATAAACTACTCAAAAATCGTTTGAGACTATTTAAAAAACATTTACCTCTCCCCCCTTTCATACCTCCAAAGGCCGAAATGTGAATATTATCACTGGTTTGACTTCTTTATCTCCCCCTTCATACCTCCAACAGCTGTTGTTTTCAGGGAGCAACGTGTTTTTCTGTGGAAGACACCTGAAGGGTTTTGTCTTCAGAGCGCAGTAGCTAATACAGAGAACAAGTGTCATGCTCTCAGTTCTGCGACACTGTGGTTTTAATGGGGATTACATCTTTAATTTTGCGTTGTAGATGAGGGTGTGTGAGCATTGTTAATGTGAAAAATATATATTTTTAGGACGATATATTTTTTTTATCCCTCTGGAGTTGAATTGACCTTCAGTAAGTAATAATTTCTAAGTAATAATGTATTTTCTAATGCACTTCTCACCGTGTGAACAGGCCTTTAGAATGAACATGACGCTATAAACAAGTTAAGACTAAACACATCTGCCTGCTATACACTAAAAAATAATCGGGTTTGTCTGAAAACACAATTTTCAGCTGGGTCTGCTTATTCATGAATTTATGTATTTATTTGATTAATGTCAACCAATGTTGACATTAATGTTTTGCGGGCGTTTCAGTCTAGCTAATTGCGAGTGTGTGTCGCCCCAGGCAATGACGAATCGCTGGAGAGGGGCCTCGTTTGGTGAATGATTAAAACGTTTTCCCGACTCCCCCGCCTGCCTCCCATTACCCGAGGTTACAGGGGCGCTCAGAGCGGTCACCGATAGGTGCCAGTGCAAACTTGGAGGGGTGATAGGGACATCCAAAATTAATTGGATGCGCTGTCCGAGATTGACAGCTTGATTGTCAAATTGCGCCGTTTCTCTGTTGCTCTTCGGCCATCCCATCTTAGAACCAGAGCGAATCGCTGACTTGGTTAGGGTTTCATTCATTCCTCTGCACTTGCTGTGGAGTGTAATGCTGCTTGTGTCTCTCTGTCTATTTCAGATGATGAAGTTCGCCTGGGACAACTACCGGCGCTATGCCTGGGGCAAGAACGAGCTGAGGCCGCTGTCCAGGAATGGCCATACCGGGACCATGTTTGGTGAGCGCCCGTTTTCTGCGTTGGCGGGCGAGGGCTATGGTGGCGTGGCTTCAGTATTTGGGGGGGGGGGGGTTATTCCACAATCCCACCATACCACAATTGCATCCCACAATTTAGCCTTCATCCCTCTTACTCCCAGCCGTGGGGTTTTACCAGTCACACCCAGTTGATGTAATCTAAAGAAGACCCATCCGTATTAGACTGTACATGTTGAATACGGAGAAAAATCTCGGTTCCTTGGCTCCCTCTTGGGCGCCGTGGATGTCGGGCCGGCACTCCTCTGATACGCTTACCCCAGCAGCTAGAGGTAACAGTGGATGTAATGGGAATCGGGGGGGGGGAGCTTTTTGTGGGTCCCACAAAGCCCAGTATTCCTCTCTTGTTTAGCCAACGGGTTGGACCAGTTTAATAAACCTTTTAATAAAGTGGGATCAGATTTTAATCAGTATTTGAGCACCGACACACGCCTGGGTTCCAGGCCAATGCCCACACAGGTGCTTTCTGTGTAAGGATCAGATCAACTGGGGATAACTCTGACCTTTTCAGGTTTTCTGTTCTTTTCCACCCCCTCTCCAGTTTGAAGTTGAGTATTAGACTGGTACCACACAGTATTAGACTGGTACCACACAGTGTTAGACAGGCACCACACAGTATACAAGCCAAGCTGTGTTGCTTGATTGCCAATGCTTTTTGCGTGATTCAAGTGGAGCGGGCCTAGTTATGTGGAAAACTTGGGTAATGTGTTTTAGTTTACATTTAGTCATTGCCACTGGTTTAGTGTGCGGAAAATGCACGCTGAAGTTTTCCCATGATAGTCAATGATGGGACGAGGACGAGGACATGCTAGCATGTCGTTCGAGATAAACGTTTTTCATTTAATTGCTGCTTTAGTTGTGTGTTTGCCGTTGGCGTCCTGGAAGATCTGCCCCCAACAAATCGTCACAGGCGGAATACCGATGCGTCAGAGCCACCATAAAACCCTCCAGAAATCAGCTCAGCTTTCAAGTCTGGTGGAAAAGAATCACTAATCCGATAAGCAAATGGCTTTTATGTGATCTGTCTTTAATTTTATATATATATATATATATATATAGCATCAGTTTGCTAATGCAGTGTCTAGGCCTTGCTGATTTTGAATTTCACTATTTTTAAATGTCAGCTGGCGCCCTCTCGGGGGAACTAGCCAGGTATGAAATTGGGCGCTGTGTTTGGTGGTTTAATCCTGGGAGTAAACAGAGATCTGCGTAGACCAAAGCCTCATTTGGCCTACTTGTTAAAGCGTGTCAATATGCCAAGAGTCACCGGAACATTCCTCCCTCTCAAGGCAGGCGGAATTAGAGGGGGCCCTCCATGATTCCCATCAACATCTGCTCCCTGAGTACAGGACTGACCTGACATCTCTCTCTCTCTCTGTCCTTTTCCCTCTCTCCCTCTCTCTCTCTCCCTTTAACCCCTGTTGTAACTGGACTTTTTTCTGGTACTGCAGGATTGGCCTGCTTTTGTGCAGCTTCTCTCTCTCTCTCTCCTTTTACAGATGGCTTGCCTCTTTATCCCTCTCTTCTCCCCCAGCTCACTCGACCTTTCTCTGTACTCAAAGACACCACATCAGGGTGTAAGAAGGGGCCAGTCTGGGTCAAGGCCCAGGAGACTACCTGCGTTCTGTGCGCACATCGAAGCGTGGGCTCATGGTTGAATTAACTTCTGTGCGTTTGGACAGATTAATTAAGTCAGTGGTGCTTGAAGCGGCCATTTCTGCTGTTTGGCCTCATTAGGAAGCTCGCTGCACGTGAGACTCTGCCCGACCTCGGCCTCGTTTCCCTGTGCATTATGGGAAAGTCCATTCATTCGTTTATACCTTTTTTTTTAGGTTGACTCTCCTTTCCATATAGGAATGCTGTGTTAAGTGGAAACGTTTATTTTAGGTCGTTCAAAACCAGTTTCCATAAGTCAAAAGGAGAATGTTTACGGTGGCTCATTACAGTCAGCATCGTGGCCTTGGGGCAAAATTTTACACTCTTCTGAATGCCATAATTCACAGGCCTTGGCTATGCCTGATGTACCGTGGGGGTGCGTGCATGTGGGCAACCGAGCCGAGGAGATCAAATCACGCTAAACGCATTCAAACTGAGGCGCATCAGCCCTAATTTTAGAATTACAAAAGAATATCCTCAGTGCAGTCAGGAAAGCAGGCTTGTAATTCAACATCCTGCCATCTCAAAGTGATTTACATTTTTTAATAGTTTTAAATTTTTTTATCATTATTATTGCACTTTTTATCATTACTTTGGCAATGTTTTGATGCAGGTAGAGTAAATTTCTGCCATGGGAATTACAGTAAAATTTACAGAGGGATAATTTTTTTAATTTGTGTTTTTTTTTTTTTTACTTTTAACATCACACTAAAACAGTGCATATAGAGTGCCAATCACACACTAATTGGGTGGGATTAGCAGTTAAAAGAACACTGAGGGTCTGAAAGTGGGAGTAGCAGTTAAAAGAACACTGAGGGTCTGAAAGTGGGAGTAGCAGTTTAAAGAACACTGAGGGTCTGAAAGTGGGAGTAGCAGTTTAAAGAACACTGAGGGCCTGAAAGAACATTCATTGTTGAGTGTTTGTTTCATCGCTCTCAACTTAATAAAGGAGGCATTTACATTCCGCTCAGCTTTTGTGGCGTAGCTCCTTGTGATGAGAAACAAAAACACATGATTCAGCTCATCAAGTCATGTAGTTCACATCGAAGGGTATCAGTGACACTCAAGCCATAGTTAATTTGTTTGTAGATACAACCAGCACGCTGCGCCACTAAGAATAGCCTATCGGCACACCTTAAGCTGTGCGCTTTTTGCCGTACGCTTTTAGCCACTTAATTTTAGCTGCACGCTTTTAGCTGCAAACCTCACGCTAAGCTTGTGTGTGTAGACACAATGACGTGACGAGCTGGCTTTGCTAGTGAGCAGATAGCTAATGTAACCAATAGCCATGTAGCGATGTGGGCACATGCAGCCAGCTAAAATGTACTCATTGGGCGCTCGTTTGACAGCATGTTAAGAGCAGAAACACTGGAAGGGTGGAAGGGTGTTTGTTATTTGTTATGGGTCTACGTTTGGATTCTCAGCAAGGATCTCTTCCCTCCGTTCATGGAAAGTGTCTTCTCTTTTTTTGAGTTTGAGATACTGTTGAGGCTTAGCATTCTCTGCACTCACTCTCGCCCCAGGGCCTCGGCCCATGCAGGACTAGCTCTGCTAGCGCACTGTTGTTTGCACCATATGAATCAAAGAGCTGTGCTTCTCCACTCAAAGCTTAAAATGACTGTAGTTGTTAAGCGCTTTTAATCTATCAGGAACTTTGTCTCTGGCTCGTGTTTTTTGAGGCGAGTGTGGCCTGGAGGCTGGGTGATGAACGTTGCATTATGGGGTGGACAGTTTGCTGCTAGTCCCAAGGCACATCCCTGCCGATGTCTGGAGTCAGGACACCCTTCGCACGCTACACTGCTGAGGAGGTGTGACCTGCACTCAAACTGTCTTTTAACCTTGTCGAGTCGGTGAGAGAGAAGGTGCGGTGTCACTGGTGTGCTGAACTCAGACTGTTGTCTCAGCTCTTTGCTCTCTCACTTCTGCTCTGTGGCACAGCTGGGAAGTTATGGGTAACCCCTCATTTAGCCCAACAGGCACCGTGCGGCTTGGCATATTCGATGAGCAGGGGATCTCGAATGCAGGGTATCTGGTTCAGGAGGCGTGGCACGGCTTTGCTCAGACTAACTTTAAACCAATTGTGGGCAAGGCCGGCAGGAAATGAGGGGCCCTTAAGATGGGGCCTGATAGCACAACGGACGGAAATAAGAGTGCAGGGAGCAAAGGGTGACAGAAAGGCTAGCAGAGCGGAGGGTGACGGAAAGGCTATCAGAGCGGAGGGTGACGGGAAGGCTAGCAGAGCGGAAGGTGGCAGAAAGGCTATCAGAGCGGAGGGTGACAGGAAGGCTAGCAGAGCGGAAGGTGGCAGAAAGGCTAGCAGAGCAGAGGCTAGCCGAGCGGAGGGTGGTGGAAAGGCTATCAGAGCAGAGGCTAGCGGAGCAGAGGGTGACGGAAAGGCTAGCAGAGTGGAGCTAGCAGAACTGACTTTAGCAAAGCAGCGGCTAGCAGAGCAGAGGCTAGCAGAGTGGAGTCTAGCAGAACTGGAGGTTAGTGAAGCGGGGGCTAGTAGAGCAGAGGGAGGGAACTAAGGATGCAGGGAAAGAAGGGTGACGAAGAGGCTAGCAGAGCGGAGGCTAGCACAGCGGAAGGTAGCAAAGCGGAGGCAGGAAGGTAGCAAAGCGGAGGCAGGAACCTCCAGGCTAGGAGACAATGTGGTTAAGGTTCTTGGGAAGTGGATTTGAAGTCAAGACTATTCGATGGAAAGAGGAACCACACTTCCTTAAATGTTTAGCAAATCCGTATATTCTGACTGCGCTGGGGTTTAAGTGTCTTTAAGTGTCTATAGTAAACAGCCAGCGGTGGCCAAAGATGTCAGTGTGGTTAGGGCGTTGTCATCTCAGGAAGCACAGCGGCACAGAGAATGTCATTGCCGTTCACTCACCATCGCTCCTACTGCTGGCTAAAAAGTCGGCGTGTAACCAACGGGCGTGTGGATACAGGGGGCGGAGCTTCTGGACAGCGGGGAGCAGAGGCTCTCTGCGTGTATCCAACGGGTGTGTGGGTACAGGGGCGAAGCTTCTGGACATTGCAGAGCAGTGGCTCTTTCTGTGTCCAGTAAATTAATTACTTGGAGCACGTAGAGCGTGAACCACACCACGCCACACCACACCACACCACACCACACCACGCTACACCACGCTAGGAGGACCATGGGTCGACGCTGAGCTTTTAAAGACATTTTTTTCCTCTTCTCCTCTTCTCAGCTGTGTTTATCAGCTTCAGGGGGTCAGGAGATCGTCTCCTGGTGGTGATTACTGTGGAAGCTTTGTGATGCAGAAGCTCAGATCTCTCTATGATTCACTTCAGCCCTGGCCTCGACTATGGATTCACAACTGCCCTCCCCCACCCCCACTGGCCCCACAGATAAAACCCATGTTGCCTTTTAACTCCTACTCGAGACTAAACCATTACATTTATGTCCAGAGAGGAATCGGCTCTTCACAAACCCAACTGGCTTTGACGTACTCACGTCCTACAACCTGCATCTAAAAAATTCATTGCATGTTTCAGCCTGGGTAATATATTGGCATCAGAAACGTTTATCTGCTGTGTACTTTTCTGAGTGGCAGACGTGCTACTGAACAGATAAAGAAGATATGAAGTAATATCGGGAGCACAGAAAGACCTGGGGTGAAGTATCTTCCTGCATGTGGGCGTCCTGAACAGTTCAGAAGCAGACCCGCACTCTGGGACCTGTTCTCCCTAATTTTAGTGTGTTATATTCACTCCTGTCCCCCTTGTTTTAGTGTGTGTTATTCACTCCTGTCCCCCCTGTTTTAATGTGTGTTATTCACTCCTGTCCCCCCTGTTTTAGTGTGTGTTATTCACTCCTGTCCCCCCTGTTTTAGTGTGTGTTATTCACTCCTGTCCCCTGTTTTAGTGTGTGTTAT
>JAOYSI010073370.1:0-14914 GCA_025775065.1 Hiodon alosoides
TCGGCGACCCCGCTCTGTAACTTTACGTGGTCTGCCACTTCGTGACTGAGTTGCTGTGGTTCCTAAACGCTTCCACTGTGGGATTATACCACTTACAGTTGGTCGCGGAATATCTAGGAGGGAAGAAATTTCACAAACTGCAACGGTGGCATCCTATTACAGTACCACGCTCAAATTCAGTGAGCTTTAGAACGACCCATTCTTTCACAAATGTTTGTAAAGGCAGACTGCATGGCTAGGTGCTTGATTTTATACACCTAAATTGTAACACCTGATTTCAGTGATTAAGAGTTGTGGCCCAGTACTTTTGTCTGTGTACTGTACTTGCTGTAGATGCCGTGGCAGTAGTTTTTCTACTCTTAGAATTTTTTTTGCTTTTCAGTGAATACTTTCCAAATTATTGGACAAACGCTATTGGACTGAAACAATTGAGAGTTGCTCAAATGCTTTTTAATTTAAGTAAAAGAAGGGGTCGTAATGGCTATTTAAAAAGTCAATTTAATGTATGTATCGTTCTTGGTTGGGAAATTTTTTTTAGAAGGTTTTGATGCCACTTACCCATCAGTCTTCTCACCCAGCAGAGAGATGAGCCAGAAGTCAGAGCGCAGAGGAATCCATGTGGACCAGTCGGAGCTGCTGTGCAAGAAAGGATGTGGTTACTATGGCAATACATCTTGGCAGGGCCTTTGCTCCAAGTGCTGGAGAGAGGAGTACCAGCGTGCCCGGCAAAAACAGATCCAGGAGGACTGGGCATTGGCAGAGAAGTAAGGAGTTTGAGATTTTTATTTTTCTTATTCACAGCCACAACCGCCAGCCTTTTAAAAGGGCTGGCAACATATTGTAAAATACTGTAATTAAATCTACAGCATTAAAATATGTATTGTCTATTTATATAGATTGACTCATAATACATGTATTTATGTATTTATTCATGAATTAATTGCTTGGAATTCTATTGGTTGGTGTTGGTGAATAATAATCGGTTGTCCTGTGCTATGTCCTTTGCTGATGTCACTGGGTGTCCTACTCTGCTCCAGGTTACAGAGGGAAGAGGAGGCTGCCTATGCCAGTAGCCAAGGGGCCCAGTCTCAGCCCCAGGCCCAGGCCCAGCCCCATCCATCTCTTGCCCCCTTCTCCAAATTTGAGGAGAAAAAGACAAACGAGAAGACGCGAAAGGTGACCACCGTGAAGAAGTTCTTCAGTCCCTCATCACGCACAGCACCTAAAAAAGGTACCTAGATGTAACTTGAGTTGCCTGGGTTGGACTGTTTGTTTTTGAGGGATTATCTATTGGTTTGACTTATAAAATGATGGTTGTGTGTCTTGTGCGTCTGCATGGTTGATTGCCTTGGATAAGTGTGCTATCCAATGGGTCAATTAGTGAATTTTTAAATAAAATAATCCCTACATGTGTACATTCAATGGCAACTAAGTATTGTTATGAGAACCTATTCGAGCTATTACTAAATGTCAGAATTGGGGAAAGCATGCGTCTTTGTGTTCATCCCTTAAAATCCTTACATCTGGCCTAGATGGATGCTTTGATGTCACAACACCTGGCGCTAGATGATGGTCGTCTCTAGCAGTTCATTACAGTGTGAAAGGTGTGGGCTGGAACGGGGACCAGGCCTTCTACTGGTCTTTCCCAGCCCATCACTGTAAGCCTTAGCAGCTGACTAAAGTACACTCCACTAGCACTTTTATTTGGACTCTCCTGCGCTTTAGAAGTTATGATGCCTGGTTGTCCACTACTCTGCTCTATCACTGAATGCATTTGAACATTTTACTGATGCCTTGGTTAAGGGAAATGTTCCTGAACAGTCAAACATCTGGCTTACCCAAGGAATAAGCTACCAGTTTATCATTGTTGATTAGGTGTGATGCAGATTTTATGTTTAGTTTGAATACCAAAGCCAGAGATGGTGATTGTGTGCTGCCTTTTTTTAAGGACATTCAGACGCACTAGCGTCCCCTCGCTCTCATCAAAAGCTGTCTCAAGCTGTATCCCTATTTTACTATTTTTTGGATTCTTGACTCGTTATTCTGGCACAAAAAGTGTTTAGTTCCACACAGGTATACTGGAATGATCCACAATTAGAAGGGCTTTGGGTTTTTAAAGTTTTTTTAATTTTGCCAGATTGCAAACTATAGGAACCAAGCTGGCCTTGTTAGTGAGTCTAATTATTCAACAGTGGCACCACTGTTAATTTTACACAACAGTAAAAGGTTTCCTTGCCATCAGCTTATGTGTCTCTTTTTTTTAAATTTAGTAAACAGCATCACCTTTCTATGAAATACCTCTGTGGAGTCTACTGAAACTAGGACTGCCTGTTGAAACTGCCTGAAAAGATGTCATCATATATTTTCTAAACGATTACAATAGCAATTCACGTTTAAGTTGTCCCCTTGCTATTCTTTTGAATTTTTTTGTCTTAATGTCCAGTTTTCTCAAACGTTCCATTTTTGTTGTCTTCTCTGTCTTATTGCCAACTCTGATCTTCGTGGCCTGCAGTGTCTGCAATTTTTCGATCCACCTCCCTTTTTCTTTGCTCAAATGAAATCATAAGTGATATTAGAAGTGAGCTCACCTGAGGTTTCCAGGTGTAAACAGATGCTAACTGAGAGATGGCTTGGAAACCTGCAGACGCTGTGACATTGCCTGGCCTCTGGCCCACTCCCTCTCCTTTGCATCCCTGACTGCGCCCCCCTCCCCACCGCCCCCTTCGGTTTTGCTGTGTCTGGTACAACACCTTGCCCACTCTGGGTCCATTCCAGCCCCCTCTGAGACAGTTGAGAAGGTGCCAGGCAGGAGGGAGAGCCATGGCGAGACTCTGCTCAGGGACCTGAGGGGGATTTTTACCCAGCCTTGGGAGATGGTGTCCCCCACCGAAGGTAACCCACATGCCCAGGGAGTAGACCCGGCCGGCAGGGCCACCACCCCTGCCATCTCTTAGTAACTCTGGAGATGCCTGGCTCTTTAAAGCCCTAGCTCTGCTGCTTGTTTGTATTAGGATTAGGAGTAAGGAGTGAGTCTTTTTCATGCCCTAACCCAGAGGCATTGACTTTCCTGTTAAGCGCTTTCTGAGTGGCCTTCCCAATCCAACTGATCCAAAAAAAAAAAAGTGCATCTTTGGCTGATTACAGACCTCAGTTTTTGCTGTGTGTTTGAGTGTGTGTGCGTGTGTACCCACAGTGGTCACCAGGTCTTAGTATTTGTGCTTTGTGTCGCTGCATGAATACGAGCACAGAGTGCGATGTTTTTAGTCTGAAGTGTGTGGGTGCGGTGCGGTGAGCTCTTCTGTCAGCACACGCATGTGTGTCTGCTTGCCACCCGGTTCTCTGCCAACGCTCATCGTTTTAACTGTTTGGCTTCCCCCTCACCCCATTTCGTCACTGCGATGGCAGCGCTGGTGGCCAGGCTGAGAGGTGGGTGTCTGCGCCGCGCACTTGTAGTGCACATCAGCAGCCTTAGTAGCACCCAACGCCGCAGACCTCTTCTCCCAAGGGCACTGACTACATCACTGACCCCTAAACTCTTGTAGATTTTAGAGCCTTTTCAGGGTCATTTTGCCCTTGTTACTACTGCTCCACTCTTAGAAATGACTATCCTGCTTTTCTTGCTCGCGAGACTGTTGCCGTTTTCAAGCGCCTTTCCGTTCAAGGCCTTTTTTCCAGATGTGTTTAACGTTTTCTGATGCTTATATAATAGGTATAATTGAGTTATATGAACGTCTGCGCTGCTCCTACCCACTGTCGCATCAAAGTTGTCAAAATCAAACTCAAATGTTGCCTTCCCTATTCTTTAACGAGTATCTTGGGATTCAATGGCAACTAAATATGGTTGCATTATTATTGTCAACTGATTGTTTCTTCCTTTAAAATTATTACTAACTCTTAAACTGATAATGAAATGAAAACATGGATTTTTACATGATTATTGCTATTTCACTGTTATTCTAATACTAATATTTAAATTAGCCAAATGTACATATTGTCCAACCTGAAAATTTACATTTTGGTAAAAAATTATTTAACCAAAAACGGGTTATTTAGTAATATGCTTAGAAAAAGGGGAAAAAAAAATATTCTAACGCCTGCTGTATTTGCAGATGAAAGTTGGTATCCTATGAAATCAATATATCAAATTGGGAATTCTACATTTAACTGTCAGAATTGCATCCATGAATCTCCAGACAATGCTTCTACTTTTGTTTATGCATTTATTTATTTTTTCAATTTGACATTGCCCAATTATTTTGCTGTTTCTCCCCAATTAGAAATCGCTGATTTCTGCTAATAGATCTTGGTCTTCTCTGAATCCTTCCACCACACACTGGGAGGTTGAGGAATTATGACTCCAATCCTATTCACCTTCGGGCCACCATTTTAAAATGATTTTACATTCTGAAGTTAAAACTGATTGCCTCATGTGCGACGAGCCGAGAGAAACTCTGCCGATTTCTGCCAAGGCCGAGCTTTGCCAGTTATGCCCTTGGTCACAATCGGCGAATGATTTATGCTGGTTTCGAAACCTGTGAACTCATAAAGCTCAGTCTGCATCTGGAGTTTAGTGCAGAAGATCCCAGGTAGCCATCTTGCCATGTCCTACCGGTTTGGCCACAGAAAAGTGTGTGGGATGCGGGTGAACCCATATCCCCATCTTCTCATCTCAGAGAGCCATGAGGGGAAGGCGCCCAGCCCCTCCATCAGCCGACAGTCCAGCATGGAGACAGATCGCGTGTCCCGGGACTTCGTCGACTTCCTCAAGAACCTGCAGAAACCAGGCCGTGACATCCACAAGCAGTGCCGAGCCTTCATCGAGAGCATGTCCACCAAGAAGGTAGGCCCATGGGCACTGATATGGGTACACTTCAAACGCTGTATTCCACTAAAACAATGTCTGAACACCTTAATTAGGGCTTCAGCCATATGCTTGGCCACTTACTTTATCAGTAGTAATAATTGTGATGCTATGTGTGGTGTGCTTGGTACGGTAATTTCATTGCATTTTATTTTGATGGCATTTAGGGTGAGGAAAAGTGAGGATTGTCGCTAACGTGAATGAATGTAATTAACATGTTGACATTCTTATATGTGCTCTGTGCTGCTCTTTCTGACGACCAGGACCTGGGTGCTGATGAGCTGTCAGAGTGTGTCCAAGATTTCTACCAGAACATGTCCGACCGCCTGTTGACCCACTTTAAAGGTAGGTCCACCGAGGTCAAGCAGTGTAAAAGCCTATTTATTCCGTTATTCCCTGAAGTACTTGCTGAGGAGAGCCAGAGGCTGAAGCATATTCACTCATGGTAAAATAACTGTACAGCATGCAGTGCCACAGGGTTAAGTGATGTTACTGGTGACAAGGGGTAGAGGCAAGATGGAAATAAACCTATTGGGAATAAAATGCTACATGGCCAAAAGTATGTAGACACCCTGTCAAATTAGTGGATCCTGCTGTTTCGACCGTACCCATTGCTGACAGGTGTATAAAAATGAGCCCACTGCCGCGCAATCTCAAACTCGACAGACAACATTGGCATTAGATGTATGGCCCGTACTGAAGAGCTGTGACTTTCAACGTGGCAGTGTCATAGGATGCCACCTTCCCAACAGGACAGTTTGTCAAATTTCTGCCCTGCTAGAGCTGCCCCAGTCAGTCAACTGTAAGTGCTGTTATTGTGAAATGGTAACGTCTAGGAACAGCCCCCTAGCTTCCAGTGACGAGGAAATCTTAACGCTACAGCATGCAATGACATTCTGGACGGTTCTGAGCTTACAATTTTGTGGCAACAGTATTAATGAGATGTTCAACGAGCAGGTGTCCACATACTTTTGGCCACGTTTAGTTTTAATTTGCTTGTCGTTCTTCAAGAGGGCTAATACTAAACATGATTGAAAACTTGCTGAGGTTATCATGCTTTAACGCTTTAGATTAAAAGCATGTGTGCTTGTAGGCTGATCTCAGCAGGTAGGTTGAGGCAGCTAATGTTTTTTTCTCATGTTCAGTTGTCAGCTGAGTGTGTTCTACGATCAGTTTAAAGTTGTTGCTTCTAGTTCTCATCTAGAAATATCAAGCTGTCCTTTACTGTAATTTTTTGCAGTTACCGAATTGCAGTTACATGTAGCTCTGGCAGAAGAGTCACGAGCACTACTTTGCATTCTCAGGGTCCACAGACCGTGTGGAGCGAGTGATGGACCAGGTGGAGAAGTACATCATGACCCGCCTCTACAAGAACGTCTTCTGTCCCGAGACCACGGACGATGAGAAGAGAGACCTGGCCACTCAGAACCGGATAAGGTGGAGCTTCAGAAATAAATCACAATATACCAATATCTTCATTTCTAAGCACAAGGCTATTTTACTTCACGGAATAACTACACAATGAATTTCGGACTTCGGTCACAGTTGCTAAGGAACGTTTTTGTGAGGATTTTAAGTTTTAGAACTGCTGGTTTGTACAAATGCAGTGCTTTTCCAAATTTGCTTCAGTAGATCAACGGTTCTATCCATGACTGCTGCCACTTTCACAGTGTATGTGTATATGTGTGTGTGTCTGCAGGGCTCTGCACTGGGTCACCATTCAAATGCTGTGTGTCCCAGTTGATGAAGAGATCCCAGAGGTGTCAGACAGTGTGGTGAAAGCCATAACCGGTAAGGCAGGTTCTATAATCTTTTTCAGTTGGTAGTTGTCCCCCTTTTAGATGATACTCTGTATTTTTTTTTGTATATTGAGTGTTGAATGGCCTTGCAATCTCCTGGTAACATGGAAGGTCAGAATGCATTTCCTGGCTTGGATCTTGTTTATCTATGATGATAGGGTTTTTTTTTTTGTTTTTTTTTTGTGTGTGGAGAATGCTACGTTGTCTTGCACTAATGAGATAAATCTCTTCCCGTCAAAGATGTCATCGAGATGGACTCCAAGCGCGTGCCCCGGGACAAGCTTGCCTGCATAACCCGCTGCAGCAAGCACATATTCAACGCCATCCGGATCACCAAAAACGAGCCCGCCTCTGCAGATGACTTCCTGCCCACTCTCATCTACATTGTACTGAAGGCCAACCCACCCAGGCTGCAATCCAACATCCAGTACATCACGCGCTTCTGTAACCCCAGCCGCCTAATGACCGGAGAGGACGGCTACTACTTCACCAACTTGGTGAGAGACATGCACACGCACACATTCTGTCTTGCGCATCTTGCATGTTGATTAGCTGTCCACCCTGAATTGGTAAGCTGTGGTATTTTTCAGCTGTGATTACATAAGCCAAGTATACAATACATGCTTTGTATGTGTGTACAGTATTGCTGAAAGTGTTATAGCTACATTATGGTTTTATTGGTTTATATTTATTATATATGGTTTATATTATATTTACATTTTAGTACAAAAGTGCTGTAGTTTAGGGGTTTAAGTGCAATAAAAAACTGAGCTACCTTGTGAGAAGGTATAAAGACTAATGCTGCAAAGGAGATAACGTGATATCAATAATAACATTGAAACTCACTGCAAAGTGAACATGGTGCTGGTAAGGAATTCCACTTGGACATGCAGGGAAACAACATAATTGGACGAGACCAAATGTCCCAAAGGGTTGATGGCATTAGAGAGGCCTTAATTGGACCTTAATTGGAATTACGCATGCGTCTTGTGTACATATGCTTTCTGGTGAGTTACTTTGCATTGTAAGAAATGGAAGGGTTGAGAACATTATAGGATGAAACCCATGTCTTGCACGGTATATACTTGTTCACTTCTACTGTGAAGTATGGCGTTTGATGCAAATGTCACCTGCCCCGAGGTCCTGTATGTAGATGAAGAGGATTCAAAGTTGGGGGGGGGGGCATCAGCACCGTGATCTGAATGTGATAAGCCAATTTGCTATGCAGCTTGGCCGGATTATAGCTATGTGTGGTGTCATATCGGAAAATAGAGTTGTGAAATGAAGCGCTCTGCTAGGACATTTCTAATCGAATATTAGATTATGCTTAGATTGCCGAAATAAGATCGGTAATCTAGGCATAGTCATCTTCATATAAACTCCTATCTATTAGTTATGCACCACCGCTGTGTTGTCCCATTCACAACTAGCACAGTGACATGAGCTGTTTTCAAACCAGCCAACCGGTTTTTCAGCTGAGCGGCTTAGGCGAGTATGGGTGGATAGTGATCTCTGATCTCTTGTTTATTTTAGAAAGACACTTACAGCCTTAGAGTGGCTCAGTGGGTAAAGGCCTCAGGGTTCCCTGGAAAATCTTGAAATCTTGAGTCATTGTTAAGCCACAGAAAACTACTGAAAAGGAGAAAATATCATATGTCCACGATAATGCAAATAGCTTGATTTCTGGTAATTGTTTGTGAATTTATTAAAACCAGGAATGTATATTAAATTGCAACAAAATCTTTGTTAGAACCCACCCCCCAAAACAATTTTGCTGGTTTGAATCCAGCTCTTGTCACCTTCTGATTTGAAAGGGACAGTGGTTGGAAATCAGCAGGGCTGCTGTTTGCTCATCTCTGCATGCAGTGCTGTCAAGGAGCCATGTGCAGGCTGTCAGTGCTGTCAAGGAGCCATGTGTAGGCTGGCAGTGCTGTCAAGGAGCCATGTGCAGGATGTTGAGAAGGACTTGCCTCTCCTCCAATCGAACCCTCTTGGGCGGGCTGTGTAGTCAAGCAGTTTAACGGTTATTGGATCAGAGGTATAGCGGCTTCTTCCTTACCCTCTCCCTGTGTGGTGGGAGGATTTATAGTGACAAGCCGAGATGCAGTAGCACTATTGGGGGGGGAAACGGGAAAATAAACTGCAATTCCAAACTGTTTTACGCTTTGAGTTGAAGGTAATAACTTCAAGCATGAAATGGGGGAATCTCTGAGATGACTCTGACTTGGCGTCGCTGCTTCTTTCCATCTCATTTAGTGCTGCGCTGTGGCCTTCATTGAGAAGCTGGATGCCCAGTCTCTGAACCTCAGCCCAGAAGACTTTGAGCGCTATATGTCAGGGCAGGCGTCCCCTCGCAGACACGAGCCAGAGGCCTGGCCCTCGGCAGGCCCCTGCAGCAGCCCCGGACTGAGCCAGGCCTACCAAAGCCTGGACCTGCTGACTGGACTGGGGGCACGCCAGGAGCGGGTTCTGGAGGGTGCGCGGAGCCTGGAGAATGACCTCATCACCTGGCAGGAGACCGTGGAGCGCGAGGTGCAGGACATTCTGGAGAAATTCCCCCTAGAGATCCGGCCCCCGGCCTCTGCCATTGACTCGGACAATGTGGAGAACGACCGTCTGCCCCCCCCACTCCAGCCCCAGGTCTTCGCTGGTTGACTTGCTCCATTACACCACGCATGCACACAACCAGTTGTAGTTAGTTCCTCGTTGTCCTGTTCACCCAGTCGCATTGTCCACACCCTACTGCGTAGGGCAGAGTTAGCACGGAGATCTAGCTCAAACGTTGCTTTGGTACAACTTGGTTTCTCTGCTGTAGAACTGATTCTATCATTGAAAATATCACAACCATAACCAAATTGCATTATTGGTTTTATTAGAGAATTTTTATCACGCTCGATATCAGAAAATTAGCAAAAGAAAATATTTTTAGAGAAACATTGCTTTAGATATCTTGTTGGTCTAGCAAAAAGATCCGATGTGCTGTGTTATCCAAGGTTGTATGCCGGTCCCTGGGTGCTTGCTATGTTTTCTGGGGATAGCTGCTCTCATACTGGTTTACCATGAGTCTGGTAAACTTAGAACCTTAAACCAAAGTACTTTTTTCGTGCTTCAACTCACATTTTTAAATTTTATTTACCTACTTGTCCCTTTTTTTTTATTTGAAGTCATTGAAAGTGTAGTTCTAATGCTTTAATAGAGTAGGATAGAATAGTGTAATTAAACGCTTAAGGTAAGACGAGTTAAATTTAATTCAGTGACACGATCTGTTCAAAGACTGGTTTTATGAGAAATGTTTTCCTTAGCACATTATACTTTTAATTTATTTTATTTAATTATGCTCTGCTAACCCAATGTAAAGTTGCCTTTTCATTTCAATTTTATGAAATCTGAAGTGTTGATGGATCAGTACAGTTTAGTTTTTAGGTATACATTTTGATTTATTTCCAGGAGGCATAGTTCTGCACAGATCTTCTCTTGAAGGCTGCAATGCCCAATTATATGAGATACTCCAGTTTTTGTATCAACTATTACATAATGGTGGATGTAATAGTTGAAACCAAATCTTTTAGAACCAGGGCCTCAAGCTGCAATCCATGCTGGCCGCAGTATTCTCGGGTTTTTGTTCTACCTCGCCCTGGTCATTGTGTGTCGCGAATGATCTCGCCTGGTGTTTCCAGGTGCAAAACGGATGCTAATTGAGAGGTCACTCAAAAACAAAGTACCCTGCGGCCCTATGTAGATTTTAGTTTGAGAGCCCTGCTGTAGAAAAGTGTCATTAACTTTAGAATGAGAAATGCTATACTGTACAGGATTAACTTGGGTTTTTTTTTTTTTTTAAGAATTAATCCTAACCTTTGTCTATGTATTACTGTGTGTTCTCTGTCGCCTTTATTGTCTCCATTATGACTTGGTTAGGATGGTATCCAATTGCCATAGGTTATATTAAGTGCTGCTTTTGAAGGTTTGTTGTAGTAAAAATAAAATAAAAAATTGTCTGTCGTTGACTCGTCAAGGTATTTGAGATGGTAGACTGATAATAGTTGATTCATATATGGAATCCACAGCGTAAAACCTATGTTCATACATCAGTCTGTTATACAGAAAATGTAGTGCTGCATACTGCTGTATAAGGCATAAAAATGCTTTTCAAAATGAAGGTCTAATGATGCTCTAGTTTAGAACAGGAGTACCCACTGGTGTGCTTTGTATCGGGGAAATATTTGTCCTCTGTTCTGACTAATTTAGGAAAATAGGAATTTCTTTCTAAAACGTTTTTTTTTTTGGTATGGTAGTAATTTTAAGCAGTAGATTAATGCAAGGCTACAGTTCTCTTTATAGTTTTATTGGATCGTGCTTCTTGATCTTGTTCTGTATAATGATTTTGATTCACACAATGTCCCCCCCAATTATAGTAATGGACTAGTTTCTAAAGGTATTGATGTAAAATCACGTCCATGACTCCTAGGTATGGTACTTAAGACCTTACAGTATTACAGTAGACCTTAATTGATTAAGTCTCTTCAATGTAAAAATGTACATTTTAGGTGTATCTTTTAAACTGAACGTCTTAAAACATCTCTTATTTATTATGTAAATGTAACTTATACGGATAGTGTTGCTTTATAGTGTCTTTGCATTGTGCTGTTTTAACTTCCTTTAAATAAAATCTTGAAGTCAAATCTTTCCTGATGTTTTGTTGCTTTTGTGAAGGAATTTAAAAAATCAGTTGGCCATGTAAATGGAAAGTGTTGATAATATCAAACTTGGAGGGTTTCAGATAAAACTTCCGGTCCAATAAAAATTAAGCATTCCGCATCTGGTCAGTAATTTTTTTTAGGATTATATTATATCATATTGGGGTTTTTAAAAATGGCTTGTAGTCACTAAGAGCTATGTATATTAGTTTGTACTTGTCCCATATACCGTCATGGAAATATATCTGCACTGTGCTGCACTGCCCTGCTTTCAATCAGAGTGAAAATAAGATGTCTCCTTTAAAAGGCACACTACTGACACCTTGTGAGGGGACTAACATCTTTTTTTTCTGACAATAAAATCTGTAACAGGAACTATCATCAGCTAAATTAAATTTTTCTGTTCCATTATTAAAATGAAGATGTATATATATAAATTGTTTGTATTTACAAGACCTTTTTAATATTATTTATAGGTTTTACTGTGGTTTTACTGTGATTTTAACGCAATGGTTAGATGCATTTAAATTGTGCATAGGAGAAGCATTAATCGTAGGTTTATGAATGGTAAAAGAAAGGTAATACCCAGTTCTAGTTTCTACGAAACCAAATGACTGAAAATTGCTGGGGAGCTTGCCATAATCCCATATATTCTCAGCAGATTTCTAAAAAGCTTATTAATTCTTTGTGATTGAATGTTTTCTTAATAATTTTGTAACCCCCACACTGGCACACAGCCTGTGAGAACATGCTCAAGAGACAGGCTCCCGGTCATACTGGGCCTATGTGAACACACCCTTTGTCCTTTGCTACTAAAGAGGAATGCAGTTGTGGTTTGAGCAGCAGACCATAGGTTAAAATCCTGGCAGAGGGACTTCTGGTGTAGCTCTGAATGAAATTATTGAACCTTATTATTGAATCATTTATTGTCATAATCTTCTATGACCGTTTCTATTACTTCTCTGTTTAGCCTGATTGAAGCCAGAGGATTTAAGGAAAGAAGTGTTGTGTATGTGCATTAAACATGCTGAGAGGTCGCATGAAATCAAACACGCAAATAACACTGTTAAGTAGATGCTAATTTTTTTAAATAAATCTCTTGGGTTGATATACCACAGGACCATCCTTTAAAAATGTGACAATGTATCTCAACGGATCTAGCCTGAATGGAAAACTTAAATTTATTCTTGTTCACCAGGGACATTAAAAATGGCTAATTTATTAAAACTCCACACTCCGAGAAAGGAAATTCCTCTTCTGCCGTCTCTCCGGGTATTTCTCATTTAATTTATGGGTCAATTAGTCCCTCGACTGAGTGGGAGACTTCCAATGATTCAGAACCAGGCTTTTCAATGGGGACAACCATAGCGAAATTGAATTAAAGAGCTGGGCAATGTTAGATTATCTTCTGCAAATGGATTTGGTCGAACAATTAATTGATTTTATTATTTTGAACTTTTTTTATTGTTAAAAACTGAAACAATTGTGATACATGCTTGAAGTACACGAGGGTTTTCCATTGTATCGTATATGTTGTCGTATTGTTGTTGTCCTATACCTCATAGGGTACAGCTCAAATATTTTCCAAGTTCTATTGATGGCAAAACGAGATGAAATAGCCAGTCATAACTTTGTAGCGGTTAAATATATTCAAATATAATGCACTCTATGCGATTAGGTTAAATTAATAATTCAACTCATAGCTCATTCATAACTGCAGATGCCGTTATTTTGACCAATTTGCGGACACAATCGTATCAGATGACCGGACAGTGTCGGTGGCGGGCATAAATTTGTCTCTAAGTAACTGCACTTTTACGCTAACATAATTGGTTTATTGCTCCGAGAGGTTCCGCCTTCGTCCTGTTTATTCCCTCTGTCATTGGCGTTTGAATTTCAGCAATTTCGAAGGGCTCGCGAGAAACCACACAACGTATCCTATGGTGACAAGCAGGGAAGCAGAGGCTGATTGAGCTGAGAAAATAACGCAAATATGGCTCAATTGATGTAGCTCGGAAACCTAAAGTATTGAAAACACAAAGTTTTAGTCTAAGTTATTTTTATATAATGAACACTGTTTAATTTTCCAGATATTCTATATATCTATCAATATTTTTTATTTATTGATATATATATATGTATATATTTTTGCAGAGACCCTGGTTGTGCTTGGATTACAACGCTACTGCAGTCTGCTAGATTGCGCTCCGCCCTAGTTCTCCAGAGTCGTGTTTGTCCATTCGTGTGTTGTCTCGACGTATTTCACAGTTATCAACAAAGCTAGGCTAACCATCTCCGTGAGTACTTACTGCATTTTCCAAATTGCAGTTTTTGATATGAAATGTGTGTTTTTCTGGTGAAACCGACTTGGTTTTAGCAGGTAGCTGACTGATGGTCAACTACACCGTTTTAGGTGGTGGGCTTGTTTTTTTCTCTCTCCAAATTATGACACTGCATACATGTTGTGTGTTAAATGTGTCATGTGTATGGCTGACTTACCTTGTTACAATGGTTTATTTGATGTTTTTCTTCATAACCTATCCTTTTAGCTAGCGAGAGCCCGCTACATTTCTACAAACACGCTTCGCTACCTGCTAGCTATCTTGCTAGAATCGATTCACGGTCTGAATTTATTGGTAACTCTTTCTGTGCGTATATTGCCTATATTTGCTACAAAGGTGGACTTGCTTCTCAGTTGCTGAACACGTTTGCTAGCGGATTGGATTTTGGATTAGCGTCCTTTTTTATTTAATTTTCGCTGATGTATTGTAATGGGGAGCTTGGTAACCGGCTAAAAAACAAAGCCGTTTTGATTCTAGACGACCATTCATTTAAAAATGCTTGTCAGAATTTCAACCCTGTGTTATGATTATATAGCCTAACTAGCTGTGAGAAGGATATGGGTTCCAATATGACCGATACCTAACATTGTTAGTATTGTTTGTGAACTGTCTTGTATATCGAATTCATATTCATAGCCGCTGCTCAGTCGTTATTCCTGGGCGGAGGTGGGTATACGTTTCCTCGTGAGTTGCTTTGCCCCTGCTCATTTGCAAATATTTGGTGTTTTGCCGACCAGAGAACTAACGTTTCTTGTTTGCCGAGAAACCTGTTACATTTGCATCTTTAAGGAGTAATTTCGTGGAAGCAAAAAATTTGGTTTTGTAGTGTTTTAAATTCCTAAACAAAGTTTCAATCAAATGGACTACTCTGGTGGATTGTATCATTTATATATGTTCTTATATTGTTCTCAGGGTTTGAAGACTTCACTTGAAATTGTGTTCCGGCAGGTCAAAGCTGGCTGAAATGGATGAACAGAGCGTGGAGGTATATGTAAACATCCTAAGCATTTCTGCAAGCCTTAAGTTCTTGACTGCATGTTTGCTGTCCCAAAAAGTGATCTATGTTAAAGTGGGGATTACAATACGGCCCATGAGTGGTGGCTTTTAAATAATCTTTTACGTCATTTTTGCATTCTAGAAAGGACCCATCCACTGAAATCAATTTCTTATGATTTCACATTTTGTTTTATTTATTTTTATTTATTTTTATTTATTTTT